>JAPYXV010002709.1:0-12891 GCA_028533065.1 Trachops cirrhosus
GAACCTGCACCCTTTTGGTGTATGGGACAATGCCCCAACAAGCTGAGCCACCCAGCCAGGGCAGAGCAGACTGTTTTTAAGAAAATGTTATAAATTCTTGACTGCTTGGAGATCTTTTGTAACCAAACAAAAATGGGTATACAGCTGTGTGTCACCACAAAAGCCAAACTCATGAAGCAGATGCTGGTGAAAAAAAAGTTTTATTCAGGTGTTGCATGATCTGGGATAATGGCAGGATCCTATCTCAAAGCCCATCTCCTCAACAAGGCCAAGACAAAAACTGGTGTCCAGAGCTTCTGTTCCAATTTAAAATACAGTCCTTTGGAGCCTACAGGTGGCTGCTAAGTGGTCCTAGTCCCCATCCATAGCTTAGATTGTTTCCAGCTGCTCTTCATGTCAGGCTCCCTCTTGGAGCCTGCATGTGGGGCCCTCATGGCCATGGGCCATGCGGTCACTAAGGCCACAAAGTCATGTACTCCTGGGAGAGCACACAAATGCACAGGTCAGTGCATCACCAAGTGTGCAAGAAAGAGAGAGAGACTCTGCTGAGGCCAAGTGGCCCTTGGAGAGAACAGGCGAATGCACTAGCAGATGCAGGTTATAAGCAAGTGAGCCGTGATCCAGAGCTAGTTTCTTTGTTCCTCTGGGATTATATTAGACCAGGTGCTTTGGTGCTCTTCCGGTGGGTCCATCTCCCAACCAATCCCTTCTTTCTCCAGGCTACATGACAGGCCTCTTTGGTCCAGCACCTCCACCACACCATTTTGACTTCGTTTATGCATGTGCCTACCTTCCCCTGGTCCTACCCCAGTCTGGTACTGGAAGGATGTGGGGAGGGCTTTTTCCTATCCAGTTATCTTGCTAGCTTTTTGCTCAGTGTAAGGACCTCCCCCTGCCACCATCTGCCAATGGGCAAAGATTCCCCTGCACTCCAGGCAGTCTACTAGTAACACTTTGGTTGAAGTACAACAGGCTGTCACACTTTTTGGAAAATGTGCCCCCTTCTCCTTCTACTCTTACCTAAATATTATTCATCAGTAGTTTTAGGTGTTACTTTTTATTTGGCATCTGCATTTTTTTTCTTCTTAACTATATACTTTTCATCTATCATTGCATAGTTTCTCAGCATAAAGATACCTGGAAAGAGTCTCATATAATTACTAAAAATAGCCAACATCTTCACCATTAATTATAAAATAATAATACTGGGGAAGGGAATTAGTCTTCTTTATTATAATGTCATGTGTCTGAAAATATGTATCATGGATCTTTATGATATATTCATAATCTGTAACATTTTTGTGGTTGCAGGTACAGATCCAAGTGAGAAATAGCAAAGCTTCTTTTGACAAGTTGAAGATGGATGTTTGTCAGAAAGTAGACTTACTTGGAGCTAGTCGCTGCAATATGTTATCTCATTCACTCACTACTTACCAGGTACCCACCTTCATAGTCAGCATGTCCTTGCAGTAAAGATGAGTGGTGAGATTCCTGTTTAAAAGTTGTCTAAAGGATAGAAAAAAAATGTATAAATCAGATCAGATTCCTTTGATTTGCTAAAATTGACTTACTGAGGGTATGACAAATCAGAAAATTATAGCATTCTAGACTGTAAAAGACCTTGGGGACCATCCACTCCAGCAGCTCCACAATATTCTCTTTGGTGTCCTAGGAAAGAGAGACCTAGAGACCGTGTTGGGCTGAGGAGAGGAATGTTGAGGAGGCAGGATGTAAGGCCCAGAGCCCTGGTTTACCTACAGCTACTCCACTTTGAACTCCTCCATATAATTTCATTTGAAGCAAAGACGCTGTGGCCCCCAACATTTTTAATTTTTTCTGTCATGTTATGGATGAGGAAAGTGAAATCTAAGAGAATTAAAATAAATGGCAATGTTGGGCTTAAAAACTTCATTTTCTAATCCTAGGTTGTGTTTGTTTTGTTTTGTTTTTTAATTCTGCCAAGGTTGCCATCCACATCACTTCAACCTCAAAAGTCTCACTTGTACTTGTATTAGTACCCCAAATCACACATAAATAGCATACAATGGATAAGGTATATATTAATAAGTAGCAGGCACTGACTTTAACATGTATTTGGGAATGGCAAAATAGGAGAATAAACTGTATTTACATAAGAATAATAAACTAAAGGAGATGGACATTCACTGCTGCTTCTAGAAAATCTACCTAATTCATTTCAGTACTGTGGAATTCAAGGATCAAGAAAGGATGCATTTGATAGCTGTTGGTTCAGTTCTCCTTTATTCTTTCCATTCATCCCCCTCACTTTGAACAGGAACCTTTAAGCAGCAAGGGAACGGTTCCATTAATTGAATTAGCTTGAGAACACATTTTTTGGGTAAGGGTTTCTCGAAACCTAAATGAAAGACCAAATTTAGTGGTACATATTACCTTTCTCCAATTAATAAAAGACTATATATACTTACCAAAATAAAGATTTATGCATACTCCTAATACAAATATGGTATTCTTGCTCTTTTTAACATTGCTCTCTTGGATTCCTCAGAAGGCGTCCTGACCCACCAGTTCCATTCTCTCGGCTGCAGTTCCTCTGTAGCTGGCTCCAGTGCACATTCCAGTACGGTATGCAGATAGCACACGTGCATGCAGATACAGGAGCCAATTCTTAGGCAGAGCTACTATTTCCAGCCCTTTCTGGTTTCCCTAACTTGGAAATTGATTTTACTTCCTGATTATTATCTGGCAGCTATTCACCTGCTACACTAGTCAGGAAAAATAGCTCTGAAAAAATCGTGGAGAGGAAGCAGCACTGTCATGTCACCTTTCCTTTCTCTGCAGAGAACACTGCTTGGATTCTGGGAGAAAACAGCTCGAATGATGTCCCAAATCCATGGGGCCTATGGTGGTGCTCATCCATGTGACTCTGTGGCCCTCAAGGTACATTCCTGTCCATGTTATCTTGTTAGATATACGTTACACTTCATTTGGGTAATAACATTGAAACTCTTTTTTGCTAAGCCTAATTTCAAATTTACAGAACATTGGGAATTTTTTTTTACACTCCTTTAGCTAAGAATCTGCAGTCCTTTAGCCAGTCATTTTTCTGCACTTCCCTGATTCCAAATGCTATCAGCAACACTAAAAAAATACATGGGAATATTGCTGATGGGCTCAAGATAATAGTAGGGGGCTAGTTAAAGGGGGAGAATATGAAAAAATTAAAGTGCAAAAGAGATAAAAGATTATGGAAAGGAAAAACTTAGGAGGAACAGGTGATGGAAAGTGGTCATGTGTTTAAATAAATGACCATACTACTTACAAGAAAATTTTACAAGTTAAAGAAAAATTTCCTCACTTTACTTTCACACTCATGTCTTAGATGTGATTCATGATACAAAAATTATACCAGTTTGGTCATCATATATGTGTGATTGCAGCTGATGAGACTGCTGCATTGTATCAGGTCTTTCTGTAACGCCTACACATAACAGGTACTCTTGGCCTATGATTATAATGCTTTCAACATTTGTATATCTTCCTGTGCACTTCCTTTGCATATGGCTTATTCTGCAGAGTCGCACCGTGGTAATCGTTCTGGTAGGTGAGGTTTTAGTACCTTCGAACTCATCATTCTGCCTTATTTTCAGTAGACCTTGAAAATGTTGCTGGATTTGTTTAAGCTAGATGTGGTATCTGTAATGGATTATATCTTGCAACTATATATTCCTGAGGTTTATTATAGATTATTTTAAAGATTTTATTTATTTATTTTTAGAGAGAGGAGGAG
Organism: Trachops cirrhosus; assembly: GCA_028533065.1. Classification (NCBI taxonomy): domain Eukaryota; kingdom Metazoa; phylum Chordata; class Mammalia; order Chiroptera; family Phyllostomidae; genus Trachops; species Trachops cirrhosus. The sequence goes on from JAPYXV010002709.1 coordinate 3,770, forward strand.
AGAAGGAGAAAGAGAGGGAAAGAAACATGGATGTGTGGGAGACACATCAGTCGGTTGCCTCTCCCACACCCCCAGCTGGGAACCTGGCCCACAACCCAGGCATGTACCCTGACTGGGAATAGAACCGGTGACCTTTTGGTTCACAGGCCGGCACTTCAATCCACTGAGCCACACTAGCTGGGGCATTAGTATGGATTTTTAAGGCATGTTCTGACATAGCATATTGCAGTCTAATAGTTACCCTTGAATTAATGTTTTTGTTTTTTGTTCTGTATGTTTTGTTTTTCAATTTTTGTATATTAATACTTCACAGGATAGCATACTATGTATTTAGCCAAATTTAATATCTAATTTCTGCTGAGAATTGAAGTTGAAAATCTCAAGTTTTTTTTTACAGCATTGCAATACAGGCTAGAACCACACAGTAAGTCTTTGGCATATCACAAATTTGTAAACTCTGTGGCTAGCCCACCTTACAGTGTGTGTGGTTTCCAAGGACTCGGGGCTCAGTTCAAACTACAGTAGCATACACTTCCCATGTCTCTCACTGTCCACTTCAGAACTATTCCTACTTTATATTATTCTTTTGAATTTTTATTCTCATCTTGTTTGCACAAAGAGAGGAGCAGATTCTTTTCATCTCCTTAACATTGAATGTCTTATCTTATTCTTAGCAACTACAAGACACTTCAAGCAAGCTCACTGAAGACCACAAAGAACAGCAAACAGAAAACAATTCACTCACTGAAAACCTCAATAAGTAAGCAGGCAAAAGTTATGTATCATATTATAGGACTCCTGGATATCATTGTATATTTGGAAAGAGTTGCATCTTCTCTGGCTCAGTGAATAGTTATTTCTGTCATTTTTCCAATTAACATTAAAACTTTGTTTTGAAGTCTTATTCTCCTTTCCTCCCATTTTTAACACAGCAGGCAAAGTCAATGACTGGAGTGCAGAACAGACTGGGGTGGTAACTCTGAATTCTGTAGTTTAGGAGGAAGCAGGCTTGTCTTCAGAGTCCCTATGTAGCGAATCCCAGAAAGGGCGGCTTGAGAAAGAAAGGCATAGGTGCCAGCAGCTTTGAGGACAGAAGCGACTGAAAATCAATCTTCAAAACGACACAGTTGGGCCTAGGCCTGGTCACCTGAGAGTGGAGGCTCTTGCTGTATACATCCTTTGTGTGGCCTGTTTCCCTTTTATTACAGCTCACCTTTGTTTTCCTTTCAGAGCTGCCACTTATGTCTCATTTTAACCAGATTGCACTGAGTATAATAACGAACCCAGAAATAAGGCCCAAATAATTATAAACCGTATATTCTGGAGTTGAAGGGGATCTGCAATATAAACATTTCTTTTCTGTGGGGGGAAACTCAAACACGTTTTTTTTTTGTCTAACTTGCATATATAAATGTTGTAGGATGCAGGTTAAATAATCAAATGTATAGTTATAAATTAAACTTAGTTTTACATTGACATTTGAAATCATTACTTTAAATGTATTAATTTAGTAATTTTTTTCATTATCACATTTCATGAAATTTTTATTCAAAATCTTCTCATGTATCTTCAGCATTATGAGAGCTACCTTTTGAATTAACAGATTCCAAAGCACTTCACCTTCACTTCCACCCAAGTTGTTTAAAAAACCATGTATGTATACTGTCATTGGAAATTTCACTCTTAAGGCATAAGTATGTATTTGCTCCTTAGGCCTATTTTTGTATTTGCAAATAAATATTGCATTGCTTTATAAAAAAACATATTAAAAACAACCTTCAATGCTAGAATTTTGAATATCCAGGAATAATAACTAAACCTGTGTTCAATTTCTTTGACTCATTTTTTTTCTTTTTTTTTAATTGATTGATTTTAGAGAGAGAGAGAGCAGGGAGAGATACAGAGAAGCACTGATTGGTTGTTCCACTTATTTATGCATTCATTGGTTGATTCTTGTACGTGCCCTGACTGGAGATGGAACCTGCAACCTGTATAGGGGATGATGCTCTAACCAACTGAGCTAACCCGGCCAGGGCATCTTTGTCTTCCTTTTTTATTGTATACCAGATGGATGATATAAATATTCAAAGTTAGTATTGATTGAAAATATTTTAGGCAAATGTGTCTTCTTCTGCAAATATCACTCAGCAGCTTCGGTGATAGAGGTTCTCTGTAATGCAGTGCTAGCATTGTGCCTACGAAGCTGAACACGGTACCTGGTGCTTTGCCAACACTCAGTAGGTTTTTACTGAATGAATAAAGGGTGAAGGATTATGTCCACAGTCTGTATAGATCTAGAGAAGAAGCAGAATTTATCTAAGACAGATTGTAAGAGATCTACTGAATAACCAGTTTAATTCTTTTTAAATATATAGAAAACTGAGGAATATAAGTCTCAAATGTATTTTAACCAAAATGTTTGCATTTTTGTTTTGGCTTTTACTTCAGGTTAGTTTTGTCAGATGAAGAAGTAAGCTTAGGAAGTGAATCAGGTAAGATGGTAAATTCATTAAAATGTGAAGTTATTACATTTTACATGTCAAAACAGTTTGTCACAGCTTTTAAAAAGAGATTATGTTAATATCTATTCAATTATTTTAAAAGGTCATTTTTTTTACAGTTTACATTCATTATTATTTTGTATTAGTTTCAGGTGTACAGCATAGTGGTGAGACAGTCATATCTTTACAAAGTGTTCCCTGCCCCTGATATTTCCAGTGCCCACCTGGCACCATTCACAGCTTGATATTATTACTGTATTTCCTATGCTGTACTTTGCATCCTTTTGCGTATTTGTAGCTATCTATTTATACTTCTCAATCCCTTCATCTTATTTACCCAGTCCCTGAAACCTCTTCCCCTTACGTCACATTATGTCTCTTCTGTACAAGGTCACTGGAGTTACCTTATTTTTTTCTAGGTTTTGAGGTTGTAATTGGCATATAACACTGTGTAAGTTTAAGATGTACAATGTGATGATTTTGTATGTGTGTGTGTGTGTGTATGGCAAAATGATTGTCACAGTAAAATTAGGTAACCTACCCCTCACCTCTCATAGTTACCACATTTATTTGGGGGGTAAGCACATTTAGGATTGACTCTCTTAGTCAAGTATACAGCACAGGGTTGTTAACTAACAGTTACCATGCTGTACCTCAGCCCAGAACTTCTTTGTTCCCTTTGACCAGTCTCAGAAAAAACATCCATTCAGGTGTTTTGCCCATTTTAAAATCAGATTTATTGGGTATTTGTTGTTGTTTGCTATTGAATTATATGAGTTCCTTACATATTTTGGATAATAACTCCATATCATATATATAGTTTGCAGACACTTTACCCATTCTATAGGTTTTTAATTATAACATTTCATTGATTTTTTTAATGCTGTGCAGGGTTTTAAATTTTTTTAATTTTAATTTTCTGTTCAGCCATTTCATATAGGAGGAAGGCACAAATCAATCCTCTCTCTTCAGATCTGTGTACAAGATTTTTAGTTTGATGTTGTGCCACTTGTTTAGTGTTGAATTTGTTCCCTGTACTTCCAGTGTTGTATCAAAAAAAATTACCAAGACCAGTATCAAGGAGCTTTTTTTTCTATCTTTTATTCTAGAAGTTTTATGGTTTTAGATATTACATTGAAGTTTTTAATCCATTTCAAATTAATTTTTGTGAGTGGTGTAAAATAGTTTAATTTCATTCTTTGTATGTGAATATAGTAGATATAGCTACCCTGGCTCTTTTTTGGTTACCATTTGCATGGAATATCTTCTTTTCAACCCTTCATTTTTAGCCCATAGGTATCCTTTAAGCTAAAATGATTCTCTTGTAGACAGCACATCACTGGATCTTCGGGTTTTTTTTTTAATTCATTCAGCCATGCTGTCTTTTTATTGCAAAATTTAACCCATTTGTTTAATTATTGATAGATAAGGACTTACTAATGCCATTTTGTTTATTGTTTTCTGACTGTTCTATAATTCCTTTGTTTCTTTATTTTTCTCTTGCTGTCTCCTTTGTGATTTGATGACTTTTTGTGGTGGCATGCTTTGTTTCTTTTAACTTTCTATGTATCTATTATAGATTTTTTTGCTTTGTGGTTACCATGAGGCTTACATAAAATATATTTATAACATTGTATTTTACGCTGATAAACTTAACTTCAATAGCATACAGAAACTATACTTTTACTTTTCTGCCCCTCCCATTTTAAGTTATTCATGTTGTAATTCACATCTTTTTTATCTTGTGTATCCAATAAAAATTATTATAGTTTTCAATATGTTTGTTTTTAACTTTTAAACTAGAGTTGAAAGTGCTTTATACACCATCATTACAATATTAGAGAATCTGACTTTGACTGTATATTTTTTTGCCCATGAGCTGTACTTATTCATGTATTTTTCCGAGGTTTATTAGCCTCCTCGCATTTCAGTTTGTAGATGTCCTTTAGCATTTCTTGTAAGACAGGTCCAGTGGTGACGAACTCCCATTCTTTGTTGACAGTTTTTTTTCCCTTTCAATATTTTGAATGTATCATCCTACTCTCTGATGACCTGCATAGTTTCTCCTGAGAAATCTGCTTATAGTCTGATAGGGCTTTGTTGTATGTGACAAGTCACTTTTTTCTTGCTGCTTCCAAACTTCTGTCTTTGACTTTTGACAGTTTAATTATATGTGTCACAGTCCCTGGTTGGGTGAAGCTACTACCCATGCTCTGAGGTGGCGGATGGGGCCACTGGCTGTGTTAAGTGCTGGCTGGCCCTTCTGGTCAGGGGGGGTGTTCTCTGAGGCCAGGTGGGGTCACTAGCTGGGCTTCACAGTCACCTCCGGTGAGGCAGGATTACTGGCTGTGCTCCCTGGCCAGATGGTGCTGCGGCCTAGCCTGCCTTCAGCTATTTCCATTACCCCTCAAACTCTTTCATTCTTGTTTCCAGTTAATCCTTGCTCCCATTTCCTTCCCTAGGAAATCACTGATCTCATTTCTGTCCCTATAAATGTCCTTTTCCTGGACATTTCATATAAATGAAATCATACAAAAGCTAGTCCTTTTTTGTCTGGCTATTTGTGTCTTTCATTAGCCATAATGTTTTTTAGATTCTTCAATGTTGTTGTACATAGCAGTAGTTCATTACTCCCCCCCACTAATTTTTAATATAGTAAAATACACATAATATTTACTATCTTCACCATTTTAAGGGTACTGTTTAATGGCATTAAATACATTCATAATATTGTACAACTATTACTAGCATGTATCTCAGTAACTCGTTTCATTGTATATCCATTAAACTGTTTAAAAATTTTATGAAGTCCAATTTACCATTTTTTTCTGGATTTTTTTTGGGGGGTGTCATATGTAAGAACTTTCCCTAACCCAAGGTCACAAAGATTTTCCTCCCAAGTTTTCTTCTAGTAACATTGTAATTTTTGTTCTTATATATAGGATTATGATCTTTTTGAGTTAATTGTTGTGTGTGATGTGAGCTATCTCAGGATTTTTGTTTTTGTTTGTTGCGTATGTTTACCCAGTTGTTCCAGCACCATCTGTTAAAAAGATTCTCCTCTCTCCATTGACTTTTCCTGGCATTTTTGTTGCGATCAAGTGACCAAAAAATGTAAGGGTATATTTCTGTATTTTGAGTTCTGTTCCATACTATTTTAACTACCATGGCTTTATAATAAATTTTGAAATTAGGTAGTGTAAGTACACAACACTGTTCTTTCATCAAAAATTTTTTTGCTATTCTAATCCCTTTGCATTTCTGTATAAATTTTATAATCAGCTTGTCAATCACTACAAAAAACCTGAATTCATACGTCAATTTGGAGTTAGTTACCATGTGGACAATATTGGTCCTTCTAATCCATGAATGTGGGGATTTACCTTGGGTGGTTTCAAGTTTGTCTATGATATAGCTACATAAGGGTCTCTTTGTATTGATTCTACTTGGGTTTTATTAAGCCTGTTGGATGAGTAGGTTGATGTTTTCAACAAAGTTGGGACATTTTGTCTCTTATTTCTTCAATGTCCCCCTCCCATACTTTTGGACTTATTATGTGTATATTTTGTACTTTTTTTTTCCTAATCTTCACCTGAGGATATGTTTATTGATTTTAGGGAGAGTCGGGGGGTCGGGGGGAGAGGAGAGGAGAGGAGAGGAGAGGAGAAATCAAAGTGAGAGAGAAACATCCCTTGGTTGCCTCCTGTACATGCCCTGACCCACAACCTAGGTATGTGCTCTGACCGGGAAGCAAACCTCCAGCCCTTTGGCATACAGAGCAATGCTCCAAGTAAGCCACCTGGCCAGGGCAGTGTATACTGGTGCTTTTGGTGTTGGCCCACCATTTCTCTCAGAATCTGTCCATTTCCCTTTATTCTTTTTCCTCCTCTCTGTTTTTGGATTGCTAATCTCTACCAGTCTATCCTGAAGTTAGCTAATTCTTTTTCATGCTAGTTCGGATCTATTGTTGATTCACTGTACTGGATTTTTTCATATCAGTTATTGTACTTTTCCATTTCAGTATTGCTATTTGATTCTTTTTTGTGATCTCTAACTCTTTATTGATATTCTGTTTGATGCAACATTGTCATAATACTTTTCTATACTTTTAAAAATATTCCTTTTTAAATGTTTCCAGCTTTATTGATGTAACTGATAAATAAAATTGTAAGGTACTCAAAGTATTACATTGTGTGGATATGATCTATGAATACATTGTGAAAAGTCTCCCCATCTAGTTAATTAATACATCTATCACCTCACCTCCTTACTTTCCTTTAGTTCTTTGAAATGTTTACAAGGACAACTTTGAAAGTTCTGTTGAATCTGACATTTGGTCACTCTCACAGGCAGTTTCTGTTGCCTGTCTTCTTGCTGTTGTATGGGTCATACTTTTTTTTTTTTGCATGCCTTGTTATTTCTTGTTGGAAACTGGACATGTTAGATAATATATTTTAGCAACTTTAGCTACTAGTCCTCCCTGCTCGGACTTGTTATTATTGTTTACTTAGTGACAGGCTGTATTGTTTCAGTGATTCCGTTTCTCCAATAGTGGAACTCCTCATGGGTTGCAGGCTGGGTTTATACCTAGTCACCTTGGCATGACAGTGGTTTTGAAAGGGCTCATTCTGACTCTCTCTTTCCCTGACTCCACCCAGCTGTTAAACTCCACTAATTTTCAGCTGTCTGCTCTATTATTTTCAAGAATGCCCCAAACCTTAAATTGTTCTATAGACAAAACCAATCATAATTGGACTCCTTTGAAGGGATAGTTCTCAAGGTCAGTGTTTGAGATTTGTTTTTATCCTAGGCAGGCTCTTTCCTGCTGGCTTTTTCGCTGGTTCTTTCTTTTAGTTGGCTACTATAAACCTAATTCACTGTGCAAGGAATCTAGCAGTCTTCTCTCAGTTGCCTTTCACCACTTTCTGAGAGCATCCTTAGGCTTGAATTTCCTCAAACTTGACTGCAAATGCAGTCAGTTCCTTTGGGAAAAGATTAGGAGCTATTTGGCAGTTTGCTTCTCCCTCCAGGCAAAACCCCTTAGTCCTGGCTGATATAGGGGTAGCAACAATGTTTCTCTCTGAGTGACATCTTTACTCTAGGAGCTGCAGTGAGAAGGATAACAGTAGTCTTAGGTCTTTTTGGTCTGCCTCCTGTTGGGTGAAACTACCACCTTATGAACAAAGTCAAGTGATAAAGGCCCCCATGTGCTCAGCAAGCCAAATCAGGGTCTCCATCTGGAGTCTTGGCATCTCAGTGGCAAATGGGAGCTTCCACCTCTTGACTGCACTCCCCGGGGCTTTGCCTTGACAAGAGGTAACTCGGGCAGAATATGAAATGCTGACCTCCTCCCGCTCCTCCTGGGAAGAAAACTCTAGACACAGAGCTGGGGAGAGACGGAGCCCTATGTTTTTGGCTGCACCAGGCTGGATTGGAATTACCGACTTGGGAGTGGGAAGGAAAAGAGTCATTCTAAGTTCAAATACCAGTCCGTCGTTCTTACCGAATTTTAATTGATTTTCTTGAATAAATGTTTCTTTCCTTTGATGTGTGCTCTTAGAATAACTTAAAGAGAATTTAAATGGCTGTTTTTAAAATAATTTCCACCAGCTATTTAAAAACTGGTGTGCAGGTCCGTAGACCTCCTCACTCTATCCTGCTAGAAGCCCCTCTTTTATTTTTATTTAATCAAGGTGTTTAGGGTTGATGCGGATCCTGGCCAGCAGGGTCTGTGTGTTGTGGTTGCTAGTGGACAAATACACGCAGACTACAGAAGTCCTGTGGAGAAAAAGGGACGGCATGGCCACTCTCTGAGAGAGAGGGTGAGAGGGCCCTGACCCCTGCCCAAAACAGGCTTTTCTTGCTTTTCTGGGTACATTACAGCAAGCATGGTCCTCATTTACTATGCACAGGTTCTATGCAGGTGATTACCTTTTACAGATAACAAAGGAAAGAATGTTGCTAATTACTTCAAAGAGAAGGATGTTACAGACCAAGGGGAAAAGTGGTTGAACCGGTCACACTCCATACCTGAGAGGTTTAGCACAGACTTTAGGAAGTTCCAGTAAGCACTTGCTGCCTCAATCCAGGGTGAGGGAGTTTTAGCAAAAGCAAGTCTCGTAGCAGCCTAGGTACATTGCAGGCCTGATTCCCCATGGGAAAACCTCTCTGCGGACGTGGTCCTGTGTGCGGGACCTCACTCCCCACTGGTTTGCTACATGGGTGCTGAGCTACATTTCCACGCCATGTGAAATGGTTCACTACATGGGGTCATGATTTTTCCTCTGTTAATTGATATTTACGTATCCCATGGATCATACAGGGTAGGGCAAAAGTGGTTTACAGTGGTGAGTACATGAGAGTTTATTCTTGTATTATTATTTATTGTTGTTTTATTTTCCATATGAACTGTAAACCTACTTTTGTCTTACCCTGTAATATGAAATATCTTCATTATCATTATTTTTCAAAAAATTCTACTTTCCTTTCAAATAAGAGCTAATAGAAAGTATTAAAATTTGCAGGTGGAAGAGCCTTTTTATTTTTTAAATGATTTCAGTACATTGTAATCAGAGCATGTTGTTTGTAATATTTATACTTTGAGAAATTCACTGATTTTTT
>JAPYXV010002710.1:0-12891 GCA_028533065.1 Trachops cirrhosus
TCTTTTTGCTGTTTTTTGTTTTGTTTTGTTTTGTTTTTTGGTCTTGTCGAGCTCCTGTAGTGAGGGGCAGGGCCTTAGGAGTTCACCAGGACGGGGCACCCCAGTCGCAGGGTTGTGACGTTGTATGTGGGGGAGGGGTCCGAGAAGGAACAATGGCGCCCGCTCTGCCCTCTGCAGGACCCCAGACCCTTCCGCCACTTTCCGCAAGCCAACCGGGCCCCTCTGGCACCAATTCCTGTGTGGGTGGGCCTGCGCACCCCGTGGGACCTTCCTTTTCAGTCAGTAACCGAAAGCTCTATTTCCCGGCACTGGGACCCTGAGTTGCGTGCAGTGCCTTGCTTCACAATGGCCGCCTCGCTGGGTCTGCTGGTCGCCACCCCCTGGCCGGGGCCCACCAGCCACCGCTGCTTGTGTGCCCAGGGTCTGCCTGCTGTGGACTTGTGCGCCACCCCGGGTGCTCAGCTCTCCACTTGGCGTCCCTCGCCTCGCTATCTGACTCCGCCCCTCCTACTGGTCTGGATGAAAGTGACTATTTTTAAATCCTTGGTTGTCCGACTTCCATACACTTCAATTTTCTGTCAGTTCTGGTTGTTATTTTGTTTCTATATCGTTGTTGTCCCTATCTTGGTTGTGCGAGGAGGCACAGTGCGTCTACCTATGCCTCCATCTTGGCTGGAAGTCGATGAGGCTGCTTCTTTTGGAAAACTTTACCTGAACATCTATACTCACACAAGTCTGTTCTTTAATCGACTAGAATTTAAGTACTCCCCCAATCTGAATATTTCATTGTCCACTTTTAGACTCAGAATTTAGCAATGTTCCTGACATACAGTAATTAAGATTTATTGAAAAAATTTTTAAAAAAAGAAATGTATTTTCCTCTTAAATGGTGAGCAGATCGCATCATATAAGTATCAATTACTCTGAAAAGAAAATTTAAGGCTAACCTAATACATTCACTTCTCAGTTTTGGTTTTAAAAAAAAGGTCATCATGATAGATTTTGCAAATGCAGCTGAGTTCTTCCATTTTCTGATTCTTTTTTCATGGTCCTCCCAGGATAAGCATTGGGGTTCCTACTTTTTTTTTTTTTTTTTTTTGCTCTGAGTGTATACATTAATTTGGGCTTCAGAGGGTTTCACACATGACAGAGGCTCAAAAATATTTGCTGAATGTGTCAGAATACTAGTAAATGATGAAACCACCATGATCTAAACTAATTATTTGTCAATAATTATTCACTCCTTTAGAGAACTTACCTACTTTTAATACCTCTGTGAAAATAACTACCTAAGAATAAAAGTTTTTCTATTTATTTACTGGCTCTGTAATTTGGTCAACTCATTTTGACTTCCATTTCTTCAACTGTAAAATAAGTATAACAATGCCCTAAAGAACTGTTGTAAGGTTTAAATGTGACAATAGCCCTGGCCAGGTGGCTCAGTTGGTCGGAGCGGGTTCGATTCCCAGTCAGGGCACATACCTGGGTTGTAAGTTCAGTCCCCAGTTGGGGCATGTATAGGAAGCAACCAATAGTTGTTCCTCTCTCACATCAGTGTTTTTTATTCTCTCTCTCTCCCTTCCTCTCTCTCTCAAATCAGTATACATATCTCAGGTGAGAACTTTTTTTAAAAAAGTAAATGTGATGATAGAAGTGAAAACATCCTAGATACTATAAAGGGAACGATCCACACTTCTAATGCCCTGTGTGTCTAAGGTACTGATGGATATGCCACTTAACCATTCTTGCAACTTAAGCTCAACAAACCTAAAATCAAACGTATCATTTGACACCCTAAATCTTTTCTTCCTGTAGACTTTCCAAAGTTTCAAATCTGGATGAGTGAAGTCAATTTTACTTCCTTATCTCATCCTCACCCTCCACCCAGTCAATCACCAATGTCTATCAATCTTTCTCCTAATGCAGCAATTTTCAACCTTCTTCATCTCACAACACACATAAATTACTAAAATTCTGTGGCACATGAAAAAATGTATTTGTTGCCAATCTGACAAAAAATAGGTATAATTTTGATTCATTCATACCGCATGGCTACTGTTGTATTTATTGGCTGTTGTCATTTTTTTGACAATCTAAGGGAAAAGAAGTCAGAGCCCTTAACTAAATACTCAGGTATTGCATGTTTTAAAAACTCTTGTGGCACACCGGTTGAAAACCAATGCCCTGTTTCCTCCTTTTCCAGCCCACTGACACCTTCCCTTTATTACCTCATGTCTAGGTCAACGCAACTTATCAACAGTTGCATCCCCTTATAAGTCCTCTTATTTCCCAAGTAGCAAATTCAGTCCCAAACTTTCAACTTTAGAAACAAATTTCCAATTGCCTGTCAAATCTATCTCAACAATAGATGACAATCTAAACTTTAGATTTAGATTGCCGCCCGGGATGGATATGAATGCAGCCCAACACAAAATCATAAATTTACTTAAAACATTATGAAATTTTCTTGTGATTATGTGTCACAATGTATTTAATGTGTGGCCGCATACAACTCTTCTTCTTCCAGTGTGACCCAAAGATGCCAAAAGGTTGGACACCCCTGAAAAGTATCTTTACGTTAATATCTGTAATAGGCACCTTCTTGCATGTCGTCCAGTGATCTCAACCTGCTGGTATTCACACCCTTGTGTGGGCTGAACCTCATCACTTGCTTCTAATGAATAGTGAAAAGTGATGTGACTTCACTTCCATGCTTTGGTTACAAAGGACTTCATGACTTCAGTATTGCTAGCACTCTTTTGTCTTATTTCCTCTCTGAGGAATCAGGCTGCCAAGTAGTAAGTAAGCTGCTCTGTGGAGCAGCCCATGGGCCAGGACCCAAAGGAAGCCACTAGCAGCCAGTTCATGAGGAAATGTGGTCTTTGTCCAGCAAGCAAAAATAACCAAATTTTGCCAAGAGCCACATGAGTGAGCCAGGAAGTGGCTCCTTCCCAGTTGGACCTCAAAATGACTGTAGCCTTGTGAAAGACCCAAAGCCAGGGAATCTAACTAAGCTGCACCAAGATTCCTGACCCACAGATGCTGAGATAACAAATGTTGCTTTTTCAATACATTAAATGTGGGAGTACTTCATAGCAAAGTAATAGAGAACATACTATCTATAATTCCAGGCAGATTAAAAATTAAATGTAAACCAAAATCATTTCTTAAAAGATTTTATTAATTTATTTTTAGACAGAGGGGAAGGGAGGGAAAAAGAGAGGGAGAGAAACATCAGCGTGTGGTTGACTTCCGCACACCCACTATTGGGGACCTGGCCTGCAACCCAGGCATGTGCCGAGACTAGGGATTGAACCAGCTACCCTTAGATTTGCAGGCTGGCACTCCACCACTGAGCCACACCAGCCAGGGCCCAGATAATTTTAAAACTACATGAAAATATGTATTTATAAAAATAACTTTCTATAAGTAGAAGTGAAGGTAAAAAAGAGTAAAAGTTCTGACTTACAAAAGTTTTTTATGTGCCTGAAAATATGTAGTAAGTTAAAATATAAAGACTAGAAAAATCTTTGCAGCAAGTTTGGCAAAGAATTTAACCATACAAAATTAAAATATATCCTATATAATTATATATTTATTATATAAAGAATGTAAATTTATCTGGACCTATAATGAAGAAATTAATAAAAGATAGTGTTTCCAGGGAGGGAAACTGCGTGGCTGAGACAAATATGTAAGGTAAACACTTCACTCTTTTACCCATTTAGGACAAAAATATTCTAACAAAATATTTTTAAAGAAATACTGACATTTAAAGATAATAATATGTAGACTGGAAAAATTAACATCAAGTATATTAACAAAAAAATACAGAAAATACACAACACCAGATATTTCACAAAAGAAAAAATACAATTAATCATAAAGTTAACTCAATGGATCAGAGATCTAAATGTGTTAAAATATAAAACTCTTAAATTAAATTAAAACATTTCTATATTCCAGTGACCTTGGACTAGGCAATGGTTTCTGAGATATGACACCAAGTATAAACAAAAGGGAAAAAAAAGAAAATTTAAAACTTTTTGCTACAAACAATAACATCAAGAAAGTGAAAAGATACACCATAGAATGGGAAAAAATATTTGCAAATCATATACCTGATAAGGGAACTGTACCCAGAATGCATAAAGAACTCTTAAAACTCAATAATAAAAAAATAACTAAATTTAAAAATGGGCAAAGGATCTGAATAAACATTTCCCCAAAGAAAATAAACAAATGACCAGAGTTCAACCTTATTAGCCATCAAGGAAATGCAAATGAAAACCACAATGAGATACACTTTGAAACCATGAGGATGGCTAAAATAAAAAGACAGACACTAACAAGTGTTGTTGAGAATTTGAAAAAATTAAATCCTCATACATCGCTGGTGAGAATGTAAAAAACCAGGCTGGCAGTTCCTCAAAAAGTTAAGCATAGAGTTAAACACAGAGGATTTACTGTATACCCAACAATTCCCTCCTAGGTAATAGTAAGTCCTTATTTAATGTCATTCATATGTTCTGCAACTCTAGGCAAAATGAAGTATGACCAAATCAATTCACCATAAGCTAACTGATATAAATAAGAGTTAAGTTCCTACAGCATCTCATTAACAGTATAACAAAATGGCATTATTCAAAGACCTGCTATATACTTAAGAGATACGAAAACATATTCCCATACAAACTTGAACACAAATGTTCATAGCATTATTCATAATAGCCATAAAATGGAAACATCCCAAATGTCCATCAATGGATTAATGGATAAGTAAAATGTGATATATTCATATAACAGAATATTATTCAGCCATGAAAAGGTACAAAGTAATGATAGATGATACATTTATGAACCTTGAAAACATGCTAATTAAATTTCTAAGTCTGCAAAGTCAAACCAGAAAATCTTTACTAAATTTCAACCACTCCGTGAGATAACCTGAAATCTCCATTTAAAAAAATGGGATAGTAGCAAATTACAGGTAGGCAGCTGGATATATGGCTCTTGAGTTGCAAAAAGAGTTGACACCATGAAACAGAATAAGAAAAAGAAAACATGTAACACGAGAAAAGAAGATAAGGTATCTGTCATACCAAACTTTAAAGACAAGAGCCAAGCAAAGAAACTGAGAAAGGAACAGCCAGAGGAATAAAGAAATCAAGAAAGCAATATCAAAAACTTCAAGAAAAGAATTCTAACAGATATACTTACAGAGAAATCAATTGGTATTAAGAATCTAAAAATATTCCTTGTTTTTCATGCACATCCTTGGTGAGAACAGAGCCAACTGTCATGGGTTGAGCAATAAATGAGGTTCAAAGAACTGGAGGCAGTGAGTACCAACTGCTTTTTAAGAGGAAAGAATTAGGTTGGTTTTTATTATTGTTGTTGTTTTTAAAGTCTAGAGACCTTGAGCCTCAGATGAAGAAGCCAGGGAAGAGGGAGCAACATAGGACAATGGAGAAAATTGTTTGTCCTAGAGGACAAGGGGAAAAATTAGACTGAGTGCTAGGTTGAAGGATAGCCTTAGACAAACCTCAAGAAAATAAAAATATATCAGTATGTAAATGCGGTAATGCCTTATTTGCATCCTTGGGGAAGAGTTCCACATAACTGAATTTTCCAGACACATAAGCATCTTTTTTTTAAGTTTAGCTATTTTCTTTGCAATTATTCACCACTGTTTCATACATTTCTCTACCTTCTTAAACAGAGTGTGCTTTACGGGATGACTGAAGGTCACTGTGACTATGATTATTGTACTAGGCAGTAATATAGTTGAGCCTGTGTGTTAGTTTCTCAAATCTTTTTGACTGTCCCAGATTGTCAGATGACATTTCCTGTGATACATTTCCCATGATAACCTTTTTCATTTGTGCTTCCAATAGATTCCAGTTTGAAAATTATATAACCGTTAAGTAATACCCTAAATAAGGGATAGCAGGACTCTGAATGAAAGTACAAGAGTAAAGAGCATGGCTTTATGACAACTCTCCCCAGTACTTCTAAGAAACTTGTTTCACTTTTCCATTCAGTTGAGACTGGGTTTCAAAGAGTTGAGGATGCCAGAAAATTGATCTCTGACTATATGGAATATTACTTTATCTTGTTTTAAGCCATGTCAAAATATCCCTGCCAAGTAATTGGTAATTTTATATGGTTAGTCTTAAATCACATACAAAAAAATACATCATGCTGATTCCAAAAGGGGGCCTAGATACCTCACAGTAACCAAATATACTTTCATGTCATACAATCATTTACCAATAAAAGTTATAACCTACACATTTGTTCTGTATGTTAATATAGTCATGCATAGTTCACATACATAGATATTCTTCATGATAAAAGTATATCTTTCACAAAATCTTGGCTTTAATCTCTCTTAAGTTTCACACAAATCTCACAACTACAAGCAGCACAAGGGCTGAAAAGGACTAGAATCAGGCAAATTTAAGAATTCATCCCTTTTAAAACTAGGGGGGTTGGAAATGGGAGGGAGGAGGGGAGGGATGAGTGGGTGGGCAGGAATGGGAGTAAAGGATAGAAAACTGTTCTTGAATAATAATTAAAATAAAATTAAAAAAAAAAGAATTCATCCCTTTAGTTCCAATACCATGGGCTATCCTAATTTCATTCATTCTTCAGATTCTGGAAGGGTATATCCCTCTGTATTTTAAATAACAAAACTACTGTTGCTTCTCCAGGACTCTCCTCCAGTTCCTAACAAGGAAGAAATATGGATTTCATCCATATTAATGAAAATTAACAAATGTAGAATTTCTCATCAAGATAGAGAGCTTTTAAGTGGCCTGATAACTCAAGGCACTCAAGGCACTAGCATATGTACCTCTGCATTTAAACTATCTGTGTACCCCTCCCCTTCTAAGTCACAAACACCAGGAGGGCAAGAATCTTTCTGATTCAATTATTTCATTCAAGCACACGACAAACACGTTTTGAGCACCTAGTATTTGCTAGCTTCTGGAGACAGCTGAGTTAAACAGCCCCTGCCCTCACAGTCAAGCAGAGAAGGCAGTCTTCTAAACAAATTGCAACACACACACACTCACACACAAAACAGAAGTGAGTACAGAATTAAATCAGAGGAAGGAGTAACTCTAGGAAGTTGCAGAGGAAGTTCAAGGATACATTTATATATTCTCCAATAGGCCTCAATAAATACCTGTTGAGCGGACAAGTGAATGAATTAAATCTTGCTAATGAAAATTGTGATTCCAGGCCCAAATGAAATTAGTTGCTTCTGGAAGTCAGTGAGCAAACTTTACCATTCAACAGCTGCAGGAACGCAGACTCCAGCATACTCACCCTCACCTCTACCTCAGGACATCACCTTGGAGAAAGGGCCATACCTGTACTGCCAGCCTTTTGCAGTGCCTCCGCGGCTGCTGCCGCTGCTGCTGCTACTGATTCCACCCCCACAACTGCTGTTGCTGCTGTTCTTGTTCGGGGTCAGGGCTGTGGCCAGGCTCTCCAGCTTTCCTTCCGTCTCTGAGACTTTTATGGTTGATACTGGTTCACCCCCCTGCATCTTAACTCCAAAGTCCATTTGCCCTTCTTGGGCGGAGAGAACAACTCTGCCGTTTTGTGGGTGATAATTTTTAAGATATGATCTAAAGGTGATCCCACGAGCTAAATCCTACGGTGGGAACCATCAGATAGTCCAAAGAAGGAATGAAGCTTTCCCAATGAAGGAAAACTTTTAGAGGACAGGGGTTGCGAGGAGGGCAGCGATCCTTTAAATATACATCTTCTTCCCGGCAAAACAAGGAAAAAAAATCACCCTGCTAGAAGATTTGCTGGCATACTCGAAGGAGAAGCAGAAGCAACTCGGGGAGGTCGGGGACTCTTGCCAAAAGGGCTGGGCGAAAGACGGAGAACCACGGACGGGGATCAGCGGCCTGACCTCTGCGCTGACAGACTAACTTGCCGCGATCCTTCTTCTCCAGCAGGTCCTCAGGAGATAGTCCGGTCCAGCTCGCTCTGCAGTTCCCGCCGCAGCCCGGGAGACAGAGCTGGGGCCGCCCACGCGGAGCCCAGTAGGAGGGTCCGGGGAGGAGGCCTCCGGGGGCGGGACGCCGGCTCCCAGGGCCACCTCTCCTTTGGACCAACGCCAGCCGCTCGGGGCGACTTCCTTCAAGGCCCACGGTCCTGAGCCCTCGACTGGGTTCGTAGACTCGAGCGAGTTCCTCGCCCTTTCTCCAGCCCCCAATGTGAACACCACTGCCCCGGCCGCCGCCCCACCCACAGCCCCACCGTGGGTCACCGCCGCCTTCCCTTCCGGAGTAGCGTTAGCTCACTTCCTCAAGAGCAGACGCTCCTGGCGCCATCTTGGAGCAGGGCAAGCAGCGCGGGTGGGGGCGGAGCTTCTGAGGGGTGGTTGTGGGTGGCTGGTGGAGAAAACGTCGGAGGGAGGGTGAAGCAGAGGGAGGGAGGAGGAGGTGGGACAGCCAGTGAGGGAGAAACAAATGAGTGGTTGGAGATAGTGCCCTTGTGGGGTGACTTCTGCCCTACCTAACCAGGTTTTGTCCTTCCATTCGAGAGTTCATTGCAGGAGTTTTAGAAAGGTTAGAGAAATAATATCATTTCTATCAGAAATTGCAAAGAGGAAACATTTTAGCAATTTTTCAACAAACACATGACACTAAAATAAGGCAAATAAGTGTTATAAATGAAAAAGAAACTGTAGTGAATATTAGAGTTCTCAAAATGAAAGCTAGGTATGCTTTCTGACCCCAGACAAATCTTTCACTCTCTTTAGATCTTGGTTTTTGCTAGGAGGTGGTTGAGCCCTCTGGTTCAGTTGGTTGGGCAGTTTACTGCAAAGCAAAAGTTCACCATTAGATTCCTGGTCAGTTCACATGCCTGGGTTGTGTTCGGTCCTGGTGTACAGGAGAAGTAACTGAAGGCTGTTTCTCACATTGATGTTTTCCTCTCTACCTTCCCCCTCTCTACAAATAAATAAATTTTTTTACATTGTATACCATTTTTTAATTGATTCTGCTATTACACTGTCCTCATTAATCTTCCTTTGCACCCTTCTATCCAGTGCCCTGACCTCTTCCGGCTATCCCCTCTCTTTGGTTCATGTCCGTGGGTCATGCATATAAGTTCCTTGGCAACTCCATTTCCTATATTTGCTCTTAACATCCTCCTACCTATTCTGTAACCATCAATTTGCAATTCTTAATCCCTTCACCTTTTCCCCTATTCCCCCAAACACCCCTCCCAACTGGCCACCATCCCAATGTTCTCCGAATCGATGATTGTTTCTGTTCTGCTTGTTTGCTTAGTTTGTTTTTGAGATTCAATTGTTGATAGATATGTATTTGTTTCCATTTTATTGTTCTAAGTTTTGATCTCTTTTTTCTTAAATAAGTCTCTTTAACATTTCATATAATATTGGTTTAGAGATGGTGAACTCCTTTGTTTTTTCTTGTCTGGGAAGTTCTTTATCTGCCCTTCTGCTCTAAATGATAGCTTTGGTGGGTAGAGCAATCTTGACTGTAAGTCTCTGTTATTCATGACCTTGAATATTTCTTGGAAATCCCTTCTAGCCCTCAAAGTTTCTTTTGAGAAATCAGCTGACAGTCTTACAGTAGCTCCCTTGTAGGTAGTTAACTTCTTTTTTCTTAATGCTCTTTTTGATGTGTCTTGATGTGGAACTGTTTGTGTTCATCTTGTTTGGGACTCTGTGCTTGCTTATTGTGTGTCTATTTCCTAAACAAAATTAGTGAAACTTTCTTTCATTATGTTTTCAAATAGGTTTCCAATTTCTTGCTCTTCCTCTTCTCCTTCTGGCACCCCTATTATGCAAATGTTGCAACATTTGAAGTTGTCCCAGAGGCTTCTTACACTATCCTCAATTTTTTGGATTCTTTTTTCTTTTTGCTCTACTGATTGGATGTCTTTTTCTTCCTCATGTTCTAAATCATTGATTTGACTCTTGGTTTCATCCACTCTTCAGCTGATTCCCTATAAATTGTTCTTTATTTCAATTACTGTCTCCTTTATTTCTGATTGGATCATTTTTATGCTATTGAAGTACCCCCTAAGTTCCTTGAGTATCCTTATAACCAGTATTTTGAGCTCTGCATCTGATAGATTGCTTATCTCCATTACGTTTAGTTCTTTTTCTGGAGTTTTTGTCTGTTCCTTCATTTGAGCCATGTTTCTTTGTCTCCTCATTTTGGCAGCCTCCCTGAGTTTGTTCCTATGTATTAGGTAGAGCTGCTAAGTCTCCCAGATTTGGTAGCAGGCGTCCTGTAGGGTCCAGTGGCACAGCCTCCCTATCTCCCAAGCTGTGTACTCGAGGTGTGCCCTCTGTGTGGACTGTGTAGTTCCTCCTCTTGTAGATGAGTCTTGATTGCAGTTAGCAGGTCAATGGGATGGATTTATCCAATCCAGACAGCTAGTAATACTGGCTGTGACTACTGGCCAGCAACCACCTCCCTCTATTGCTTGTGGAAGTGGTCTGGGTGGTATTCCATATGGTCTATAACTGTCCACTGGGTGTACAGGCTCTGGAGTTTCTTGGGTGGTGCAGGCCAAGGTCAGCCTTCCTCTGTATTCTGTCTGGGGCCCTTTGGTGTAAGCTATAAAGTGATCTGCAGATGACTAATGCTAGTGCTAGGCCTGTGGCCACGCAGCAAAAGGTATGGGCCCAGGTTCAGCTGTTGCTTATTTGAGTGCATTTAGGAAGGTCTGAAGCCTGCACCTAGCCTAGCCATTCATATGGAAAAGCCACTGTTACCAGCTTCCATGGCCCGTAAGTTGGATGGGGTGGACCTTAGGTAATCATCAGGGTAGGGCTTACTGTGTGAGCCAGGTTGATGGAAATTCAGATATGGTGCTGCCTCATGGTGGTTCTGTGTGAGGGAGGGCTCAGAAAAGGTACAATGGCCACTGTCTGCAGTTCTGTCTAGGAGGAAGCTGCCCCCAGTTCCTGTCCTTATGCCAGTCCCTTTGGTTACTCCCCATATGCCACTGGTGCCTTTCAAGGTGCTTCCCCAGTGCTGGACCCCAGGGGAAATGAGTCTGAATAAGTCCATGTGCATTACAAGGCTCGTTAAGAAGAGAGGCTTGAGAATCCTGCAGTTTCTTTGGCTGACATAACCCCCACTGGTTTTTACAGCCAGAAGTTATGGGGACTTATCTTCCTGGTACTGGAACCCTGGACTGTGTGTTCTGGTGTGGGACTTGGATCCTTCATTCCTGATATAACCCTCCATTTTATATCCACCACACATGGGTTTGAGACCAGCTGGTTCCATGTCTCCACATCTCTTCCCCTCCTTCCCTCCTGCCCGTCTAGATGAATGTGGTTTCTTTAATTCTTAGTTGTTGAACTTCCATCCAGCTCAATTATCTGATGATGCTGAATAATATTTGTTCTGCAGTTTAGCTGTAATTTTGCTGTGATTGTGTGGGGAGGCAAGCCACATTTACCTATGCCTCTATCTTGACCAGAAGTCTTAAAAATAAATAAAATCTTTAAAAAATAACTGGTTGACCAGATGATTTTTAATGTCCCCCCTAATCATAAATCCTCATTTCTAACAACTTCATTTGTAAATTGAATTTATAGCATATGCAAAACAGTATGGTAGAAGCAAAGAAATATTACTCAAAGTAAAAAAAAAATAAAGCACAATAAATACGAATATACAGATAATTGAGGCTATAAAGGAAATAAAAGTGGAACATATAACAAACAAATGGGATGGTTGGAAACCTACTTAAGAAGAATAGTCGAGGAAAAACATCCATGAGGAGACAATATTTTAAAAAGAAAGATGAGGACTTCCGGCCAAGATGGAGGCATAGGTAGACACACTGTGCCTCCTTGCACAACCAAGATAAGGACAACAACAATTTAGAAAGAATAACAACCAGAACTGACAGAAAATTGAACTGTATGGAAGTCAGACAACCAAGGAGTTAAAATAGACACGTTCATCCAGATCGGTAGGAGGGGCAGAGTTGGGCAGCCAGGCGCGGGGCAGAGCGCAGAGAGCAGAGAGCGTTGGGGCCAGGTGCATAAGGCATCCAGGGTGTGCAAGCAGCAGCTGGCAGATCCTGGCCGAGGGGTGGCAACTGGCAGACCCAGCCAGGCAGCAGTTGTGAAGCAAGGCACTGCATGCAACCCAGGGTCCCAGTGCTGGGAAATAGAGCCTTGGGGCACTGATTGAAAACACCTCTGGAGGTTGAGACACAGGGAGAGACTCCCAACCTCACAGGAGAGGTTGTTGGAAAGACCCACGGGGTGCACAAGCCCACCCTCATGGCAATTGGCACCAGAGGGTCCCAGTTTGCTTGGGGGAAGAAGTGGAAGGGACTGAGGTCTGACGGAGAGCAGAGCAGGTGCCATTGTTCCCTCTAGGACCCCGCCCCCACATACAGCGTCACAACCCAGCACCTAAGGCTCCACCCCTCATGCATAACAGGCGCGACCAGACCAAAAAACAAACAAACAAACAAACAAAGAGATGGCTCAAACAGAAGAAGAATTGAAAACCTCAGAACCCATCCTTTTAAGCAACCAAGAGATAGCCAACCTATCAGATGCACAGTTCAAAGCACTGGTGATCAGGATGCTCACAGAATTGGTTGATTTTGGTCTCAAACTAGATGAAAAATGAAGGCTACAATAAGTGAAATGAAGAAAAATGCACAGGGAACCAATAGTGATAGAATGAAAGCTGGGTCTCACATCAATGGAGTGGACCAGAAGGAAGAAAAAAACATACAACCAGAAAAGAATGAAAAAATAAGAATTCAAAAAAATGAGGAGAGGCTTAGGAACCTTCAGGATATATTTAAAAGTTCCAACATCTGAATTATAGGGGTACCAGAAGGGGA
>JAPYXV010002711.1:0-12891 GCA_028533065.1 Trachops cirrhosus
CTGTGGCTCAGGCAGCCCCTGGTTCTTCCCAGCAATCCGTCTCTGCTGGTAGGCCTCCTTCCGTTCCCGGCACCATCAGCTGTGTCGCCGGGATCTCTGCTGAAGCTGGGTGGTGGTTCCCCCTTCTAAAGCTGTGGGGGTCCCCACTCTGGCAAAGCCGCGTGATTCTCTTTTTAATGGCTGCCACGTCTGGGTTTAAATTCCCACGCCAATCTTCCTCTGCAGCCCCATTTCTGACTCCTCCCACAATCGGCTACACTTGCCTCGTGGCCCCAGGTCCTGGAACCAGTCATCGCCAAGCTCTCACGCAGGCGCTGTAACTCGGGGGACCTGCCCCCAGTTGCATCTTGGTGGGGAAGTTACCTCCATTCCCCTGACTCAGAGCACGGACACAGTTATTTAACATATCTATGCAACCAGTTACAGGTTATAGATATGTTAAATGACCACCCTAGAGGTTAGCTACAAAGCTGTTGCTATGCAAAACAGCTCTCAATGGCCCTGCTCCTTGTGTCCCTTCCCCCAACTCACACCTGTGTGTGTGTGTGTGTGGGGGGGGCAGTGAGGACATCCTAATATTTCCTGGACACCTTGAGCTCTGGGCCCCATTCCAAATCCCTATTTGGGGCCCCCCTCTTGGCTGCACACTGTTTCAGTCCCACTCTGCAGACGTGGCTGTTCTGGTCACGTGTGCAGATATCTTAGGTGTGTCTCTTTGCTACATGTGTCTAGCATGACTTAGATAGTTTCCCTCTTGAACCAAAGTGTCACGACTGACTGTCAGCCACCTTGGTTGACGTGAGTGACTTCATTTTGTTTTATATATTTTATGCTATCTTGATCGGACCAATGCCATTTATTGGTCCTGCTCTCCTCACTGTCTTCACCTTCTTTTGTCTTTAGGTGAAGGTGGTATTTTGGTACTGACTTCTACCATTTTGGGGAGTTACTCAGTTTTCCTGGTTCTTTCATATGCAGGGTAAGGGAAAAGTATATTTACAGTTGTTCGTATGGAAAATAATACAAAAATCAATAAATAAATAATACAAGAATAAACTCTGTTTTTGTGCACTCACAACTGTGAACCTATTTGTGCTCCGCCCTGTATACACGACATACACATGTTATTAAACTTTAATATGCTTTTTTGCTGCTAATTTGTGTTAATTTGATTATTATTACAACCAGAAGAACCTTGAAGGGTAGAGGATGATTTTTTTCTCTATACACTGTCTGTGAGTCTCTAAATTTATGTTATTCACCAAATTTGAGAAAATTCTAGTCATTTTTCCTGAAAATGTTGTGATTTCCCAACCCATTTTCTCTCTCTTCTCTGGTATTCCATTTACATCCATGTTTAAACTTTTGCTATTATTCCTCAGGTTACTGAGAGTCTATACTGAGTCATTTTTCTCTCTGTTCTTCAGATTAGATAATTTCTATTGATCTATCTTTATGCTCACTGATATTTTCTTCTATGATCTCTCTTCAGATAGTAAATCCTCCAAGTGGATTTCTCAGAAATTGTATGTTCTCAATTTTCCTTTGACTCTTTTTTATAGTTCTATTCATATTTTCTATTATGCATTTTTACAAGCACAAAATGTGCTTTATGTTTTTGAGCATAGTTATAATAGCTATTTAAATTTTTTTATTTGTTAATTTCAACATCTGGGTCATCTTGATATAGACTGAATTGATTCCCTTTTCATTTATATATGGGTCACATTTTCCTGCTTCTGTATATGTCTAGTAGTCTTCCATTATATCCTGGACATTACAAATGATACAGTCTAGAAATTCTGAATTCTGTTATATTCCTCTGAAAAGTATTGATTTTTGCTGCTGCTGTTTTTGTTATAACAGGCAGTTAACTTTGGTAGATTCATACTCCTACCTCTGTCTTTTCTGTGGTGACCAGGAGTTGAAATCTGTTTACTTATTTTAGTCATAGCTGGGATGCTTGCAGTCTGTCTCATACCTGTGTTATTTGGAGGTCAGCTAGCTATACAGGATGATTACACTGATTGTAGCTCTACACTGAGTTTAGATGTCCCCCTCTATGGCTCTCTTCTTTATGAGATAATTGCCTTCACTTTCCAGCTGCTGCCATTGCTCCTAAGTCTCTAACTTGTTTCTTCAAGTCATCATGGTTTGGGGTTTTCTATTCAAGTGACTGCAAGGGCCTTCCCTTCATGCAAAAATCTCTAAAATGTGTAAAGTCAACCATGCCCTTTTCTCCTTTTACATGTATCTGCCAGCTTTTGCTTGCTCTCTGGTGCCTTCAGGCATTCCCCACCCCCACCCCAAATTATTATCTGTACATTGTAGGAGATTTGGTCTTGTAAGAGTTAATTCTCCAGTATGAGACAAGGAATATACAAACTTTGTGATTTTAGAATACATAAATAAGATAGTGAATGATATTAGATGATTCCCAATCTATCTTTAGTTGATTGTTGTATAAATATAACTTTACTTCAGACTTAGTATAGTGGGCATTGAAGATAATATGTATATTTTTTCTTTATTATAATATCTCCTAATTTCTTATGTTTGCCCCTTTTTGTTGTGCATTTTTTAGAAAACAAAATTTAAGTATTTTTTTTAACTTGTATCTTTCTTTCAGTGACCTTGATGTTTTAAAATTTGGTTATGTTTTTGATTATTGGACAGTTTTTTTCTGTAAACAAGGAGGAGTTTAGATACATAAAGAATTATAATTTTAAGTGCAAAAATACATATGACCAAAGATGACATGGTCACTGTAAATGACAAATGTAAAAAATTAACAAAACTTATCTGTCTTAAGAAAATGAATGAGCAAATCCAAAGGTTTTACTTGACATTTTAAGTATTGTCAAATCAGTTTTGAGAGACAAAAGTGATATGATTAGCATGGCATTTTATTACAATTCACATTTCAATTCTAAATTTGTGGAATTGAGAGTATGATTCTTAAAATAACCTCAAATGAATGCACTGTAAATTATAAATTTCTAGTACACTGTAAATAGGATGTGTTGTTTACAGCTGTTTAGATCTACTAAATATCTGTAGATTTGCTTCCTCAGCTAGAGCAGGAACTTACTGGCTATAACTCCCTGCCTTGTTCAATAACTTCCAGTAATTATCAGGAAGAAAATGCAATAAATTTATGTAATAGACTGCCCCTTTGCCATAATATACAATCAGAGGCGATCAATGCTTCTTACAATGAGGAGAAGAATTACAGCTGTGTTTTATTTTATAGCTTTGGTAATACAGCTTTGCAAACCACCAGAGGGAGTAGAGTTAAACTTCAGTGGTCAAATTCCATTGCGGTAAAACATAGCCTCAGGCTGACATTTTTACAAAGTAGCAACACAACAAGGGGTTGTGTACTTCTTAGCAGACTATTTTATTTGTTCACCCATCCAGCTAGTGGAAGAGGAAGACTTCCTTGTACTGCTGCTCTTTTCGTTCATATGACTGGAATCATGAGAATTTCTGAATATAATAAATAATAATCGAGTTTAACCTTTGGCCACTCCATTTCAAGAAGGGAAAGATAGACATAGTTGATAATGAAGCCTCCAGTGTTCCAGCAACCCACAATGACTTGTTCATTACAAAGTTATATTTGTTATGGTTTTAAAAATATACTTTTATTGTGGTTTAAATCAAAGGGCATTTCTGAGCTCTGCCTAGTTATGCTTAAAGTATAATTACATGCTACATATCTTAGTAAACAAATGAAAGCTTTTTCTTGGTTATTTGTTATAAATTTTACTTTGCCTGTAGCTAAGTGAAGGCCAGTCCTCTAAAGTGTTTCAAGTACAATGCACAGTGAATATAAAACAGTCCATTAATTGGGATAATAGGTCCCAGCATGTAATTGCATTTCTTAGGTACTATGGATAGCAACTGAGTGAAGTGATATTTATTCAAGGTTGTTAGTCACCCGTGGATAACTTTATTTGTCCACTGATGCTTAAATAAATGCACCATTCATCAGTAAGAATATTTATAAAGAAATTAATAACAAAAATCATTATTGCATCTCAAATTATGAAAGGAAACAGTATATAAAAGTTACTGAAGAATGCCACAATAAAGTCTTGCCAGTGTTTCAGGTTACTTGCTTTTATGTAGGTGGACAGTAAAATATTGTAGAAACTCAAGAATAAATATGAACTAAACTTGATAAATTTGCTTTATGTTGTTTTATCCAACAAATTATCTGCAGTAAATACCATCAGCAATTTCTAGCCACAGGTACTTGCACCGTTTTTCAAGAAAAGAGAATTTCCCAACAATCTGTCAATATGCCACAAACCTTTGCAATCTCTCAGATTGTGTGTGTGAGGTTTCATTTACAGTTGCAAAAATGTTGCCTTTAGTTTTCATTTAATATGTTGTTTGCTATTTCTAAGGTGTTAAAAAACACATGTTCTATTTTAACATGTGCAGACTTCCATAACTCATTCAGAAAGTCAAGAGGGTGTCCCACAGCTCCATTAGCTCAGTAGGAAATCACCTTCTTTCCCAGAAGTCACTGGCAGTTCTGAGGGGAGGGCTCAGAACTTTGTCTCACTACTCTTCTGGACCCCTCCGTGTCTCAACTCCCCCTGCATTATGTGTTCTAAGACTATCTGGATGACTTCCGTGACATCCTCTGCTCTACTTACATTAATTACTGAAAGAAATCTAGGATTCCTAGATCCTAGATCATCTTAGTCCTGACTGTCTTCCCCATGAGGTTCTGGGGCCTGTGAGTCAACCTCTACCTTTCTATCACATCGCTTCCTATTTCTTTGCTTTATCCTTCTCCATACCATCTACCGACTTTTTTTTATTAAATAATTACTTACCTGTCTATTTTCTTTCATACCAGATGCATTAAAAAGAAAGCATTATGCTAAGTGGAATAAGCCAGTTGGTGAAAGACAAACACCATATGGTCTCACCTATAAGTGGAACCTAATCAACAAAACAAACAAGCAAGCAAAATAGAACCAGAGACATGGAAATAAAGAACAAACGGTGATCAGAGGAGGGGAGGGGGATAATGGGGGAAGAAGGGGAAGGGGCAAGCCAAGGAACACAAATAGAGGTCTCCTGGGCACAGACAATGGGGGGAGGATTGACTGTGGGAGTTGGGGGGGGGCAGGGTAGGGAAGAGCAATGGGGAAAAAGGCAGGACAACTGTAACTGAACAGCAATTAAAAAAACCTATTTTTTAAGTGGCTGACTAAATGAATCTTTCTCTTTGGATTCAAAATAGGCATTTCTAAAATTAAAGAATGTTTTATTGAAAGGGGAGGACTTTATGAAGCTCCATGGAACAGTGTATAACATGTTCTTGTGTTACTGAATAACTCTTAAGAAAGAGAAATATTTCTCCTATGTATACCAAAAAAATTTGTGCCCTTTTATGTTACTGATCATTTTATTCTCCTAAATCTGAGAATGGTTTTGCTTATCGACTTGGGAAGCTTTTGTTGCGTCTGGTATTCCTGTTAGACTATAAGAGTTAATACTGCCTGGATTTTCCTCAAGTGTATTTATGTCTACTCCTTCATATAGATTTCGATGTGTATAATGTACCACACAGGTAAGAAGTATTTGGTCCAGGAACCTTTAAAATTTAAATTGATATACTGTAGTAGCTTGTTGATTCAGACCAGACTTTTACATTGTTCAAGTCTTCTCAATTGTATTAAACTGTTAGAATATTACTATGAGATCATATGGTTATTTGGTGAAGAGCTGAAAATTGAGAAAAAGTCTGTTAAGGGTTGTGTCCATTTCACTGGCAGATTTACTCTTACATACAAATTAGCCAACGTTTTAAGAGTCTTGGCACTTTCCTTTCACCTACAGAGAAATATAAGACACAAATTATTACTTTATCCTTAAAATTTTGCAGATGCATTTTGTTTTAAAAGAGAGACATTTACTTATTCTTCAGGTTTTTCTAGGAGCAAACATTTTTTAATGACAAAAAATGTATAAGTGTTCTTATGAAATATTGGATAGCAGGAAAAATAGGAGATTTAAAAAGTGAAGACAAAAATTACTAACCTTGAAATCAGAGCTCCTAGATAACCTAGCATAATATCATCATTAACTAATATTAATGGGTGTTTAATGTATTTAATATTTCTGTACATCTTCCATAACAAGTCAGGAAGGAGAGGCATTATGTTTATATGATATCCATCTAATCTTTTGATTAGCAATGTCATATTTCTGGAAAATATAATGAGATATGGGGTTTTTTAGAATCTTATCAGACATGGTCATTACAATTAGAATAGCTGTGTTTTTCAGGGATTCAATCTGGATTATATGTCCATAATGCCATTTTATGACAAATAGTGGGGTACATTGATGTGTAGTTTTATAGTGGAAAAGAATAATGTATTAAAACAATAAAAGTAAGATGCTCTATATTTTGATATGATATACCTATATAAATTTTCAGTGAGAAGACTGCATCTATTCTGTCCCCAGATCATTTTTGGGAAAAAACCATCAAGAAAAATTGTTAAATAATATATAGATATCTCTTATTACAACTTCTCTGCAGATCTTACTTCCATTATCAAGTTTCTTTATTTTTCTTTGAAATATAAGTTGACTTAAAATCTACTATCTTAAGAGGTATTAGTGAAGGGCTTTGAAATGAGATTTTCTTTAATAATGTGTATCCCTATCAATATCTAAGAATCAATTTAAACTTTATATTATATACCTCTCTTCAGAGTACTATCTATTTGCATGTATTTTCAGTTATATTAACATGTATCTCATACAGACTAGAAATTGTACTTATGGTCATCTTAGAGGTGTATCAAAGAAGGACTAGTGGCGTCAGTTGTCAGCAGCTCTAGATAGTGACTCAACTGCAGAGAATTGCCCTGAGATCATGTCCTTCCAGAGGCAGCCCATGGCCAGTAACTGCTTGAGATGGGGTGTGAAGGCCCAGTTATTTAGGTTCACTGTGGGACAGGTCCGAAGGGCCATACATGCTATAGCGCTTCTGGAGGAATTGACCAAAAATTTGTAGGTCTGAATCACAGTTTGACTTTACCCTGTTCCCAATTTTGTTTCCTCTTTCCTCCTGCCAAATGTTAGAACTCGGTCCAAGGAATCCCCAAACTGCAACATTACTTGCTTACCTCTAAATTCTCATCCAAATCTGACTAGACCTCTGATGTCTTCTACATACAGGTTCTCTGGCAAAAACACACCTTTCCTCTTAGTCCTTCATTACTAATATTAACAAAAATAAAAGATGATTTGGCCTTCAACTATCATGAGAATCACTTCTGACAAACCTCTTTATTTATTTACCATGGTGGGAGTGCTTCATAATTGGTATAGTGTACAAGCAAAGATAAGTCAAATCACCCTTGATCTTTATATCTACTCTCCTTCCTCACTATATCCCATCGCCCATTTACTATTTTCATAATATGATCAGAGAATTAAAATGGTGGATGGGGGAGCTTTAAGGGCCAATATCTCCAAATAAACACAGAAAAATGAGTGAAAACTATCAAAGTCTTTTTTGGTACTCTGCTAAATAAGAAAAGTTTTCAGAAACCAGACAATAACTGAATCAAGAAAAAGGTGACTTAAACATGGATGTAGAGCCCTCTGGTATTTTTTAAAGTTTTTATTTATTTATTCTTAGAGGGGAAGGGAGAGAAACATCGAACATTGATGTGAGGGAGAAACATCTATCGGTCGCCTCTTGCATGTGCCCCAACAGGGAACTGGGCCCGCAACCCAGGCAGGTGCCCTGACCAGGAATCAGACTGGCACCTTTTGCTCTGCAGGATGATGCCCAACCCACTGAGCCACAGTGGTCGGGGCGGTGTGGTGCTTTAGTTAGTCTTTTCCTACTCCCCTCTCTCGGGCACTTGTTTTAAAGACAGTGCTCACATTCTTGGTGTAGGTACCTGTTTTCAGAGGGAGTGGAGCAGAGCAGAGCTTATTCCTGAGAACTTGTATGTGTCTACTTTGACCTAACTGAAGGTTCCTTAAGGCTTGACACAAATTTTTTTTTTTCGCCCCGGCTGGTGTGGCTCAGTGGACTGAGTGCGGGCCTGCAAACCAAAGGGTCACTGGTTCGATTTCCCAGTCAGGGTACATGCCTGGGTTGTGGGCCAGGTCCCCAGTTGGGAGCGTGCAAAAGGCAACCACACACTGATGTTTCTCTTCCTCTTTCTCCCTCCCTTGCCCTCTAAAAGTAAATAAATAAAATCTTTAAAAAAAGGTTTTTTTCCTAACTCAGAACTCTCTCAGGGCGGAAAAATCCTAAACACAGGGAATTTGTCAAAAACAAACAAACCAACCAAAAACTGTAAGGCAAATGAACAAGCTACTGCTGCCTGGGGCAAAGGATTACAATTGGAGAAAACAATAGACACATTGAAAACCTGAGTAGAAAATCGGGGATCGGTTTATTTTGAAGAATAACAGATTGAAAAACTCCCACAAGTAATAGGGAATCTGAATAGCCACGTTTATAGACAGGGTAGGACAAATGCTGTTAGAAGACTTGGGAAAGCCTTAAGTGTTCACCTGTGTCTGATCTGTAGGCTCAGCCCAACAAGGAAGTGAAAGCTGAGGACGTGTTGTTAAGACAGTAGTTAAGTATTGAGGGAGTGTCCAATACATTCAATTTGCAAAGATCAGGAGAGTATTTTTTCCTTCCTTTCAAAAAAATTTTATTTTTCAGTTACAGTTGATGTACAATATTATATTAGTTTCAGCTGTACAAGTCAACGCTTTTTAAAAAGATTTGTTTATTTATTTTTACAGAGAGGGCAAGGGAGCAAGAAAGAGAGGGAGATAAACATCTATGTGTGATTGCCTCTTGTGTGTCCTATACCTGGGAACCTGGCTGGCAACCCAGGCATGTGCCCTGACTGGGAATTGAACCAGCAATGCTTTAGTTCACAGGCTGGTGCTCAATCCACTGAGCCACACCAGCCAGCACTACAACTCTGCGATTTGATGTTTATATAACTTACGCAGTGTTCACCCTGATAAATCTAGTACCCAGCTGATACTAGATTATAATATTATTGCCTATATTCCCCATGCTGTACTTTATGTCCCCATGACTGTTCTGTAACTACTGATCTGTACTTCTTAATCCCTTCACCTTTTTCAGCTGGTCTTGCAACCCCCTCCTCTCTGGCAACCATCAGTTATTTGTGTCTATGAGTCTGTTTCAAGTTTGTTAATTTGTTCTTTAGATTCCACATATAAGTGAAATTATATAGTACTTGTTTTTGTCTGACTGACTTATTTCACTGAGCATGATACCCTACAGATCCATTAATGCTGTTACCAATGGTAAAGTTGCATTCTTTTTTATGGCTGAGTAATATTGCATTGTATTTTTGTACCACAGTTTTTTATCCACTCTTCTATTGATGGACACCTGGGCTGACTGCCTATCTTGGCTATTGTAAATAACCCTGCAATGAACACAGGGGTGCATATATTCCTTCAAATTGGTGTTTTTGATTTCTTAAGATATGTATCCAGAAGTGAAATTGATGAGTCATAAGGTAGTTCCATTTTTTATTTTTTCAGGACCCTTCATACTGTTTTCTGTATTGCTTGCACCAGTCTGCATTCCCACTAACAGGGCATGATGATTCCCTTTTCTCCACATCCTCACTGACACTTGTTTATTGATTTATTGATGATAGCCATTCTGACAGGGGTGCAGTGGTATCACATTGTGATTTGAATTTGTATTTCCCTGATGATTAGTGATGTTGAGCATCCTTTTATGTGTCTATTGGCCATCTGTATGTCCTCCTTGGAGAAGTGTCTATTCAGGTCCTCTGCCCAGTTTTTAATGACATTAGTTTTTTGGTGTGGAGTTGTTTGAATTCTTTATATATTGGTACTGAAGCCATCCTCTGCACCTGCAGAGTAGTTTGGGGGGATTAGTCAGGATGGATAGAGCTGGGCGGGCAGGCCAAGTCTCCGGGTTCAGGCCCGGGATCTGGTAATAGGCGGGCTCAGCCCCTGCGTAGTCGTTGGAGTAGGCTGAACTCCTGCCCCTGCACAGTCCTGGAGAGGGTGCAGCCAGGGGCTGAGATGGGTCCAGCAGCAGCTGTGGCTGCAGGAGCTGCAGGGCTGTTGGCTGGGAGAGAGGTGCACTGGTGGCCCTGCTGCTCTTGCTGGAGTTTCCTGCCTTTCCCTGTCCATGGGCCCTGGTACTCTCATCCGGGGTGCCACTCTGGTCTCAGCTGGTGACCACTTGCAGAGCTGCTGGAGGTTTCACCCGCTACCTCCCCCAGGATGCTTCGGTGGAGACTGGTCACTTCACCCTGCTTGCAGTAGTGCTGTGTGCCAGTTGACGAGGCTGGAAGATGGCCTGAGTGCTCAAGATGGATGATGTGATCGGGTCCAGCCTGGTGCACGACTTTGACTCCAGCCTCTCAGGCATTGGGCAGGACCTGGGTGCTGGTGCTTGCAGCATGAGTGATATCTTGGCACTTGTTGCTTTTCTTTTCTTTCATTTATTTTTAGAGAGGGGGGAAGGGGGCATAGAGAGAAGGAGAGAAACATCATGTGAGAGAGAAACATCTCGGTTGACTCCTGTACACCCCCAAGCACACCCCAACTGGGGACCTGGTCTGGAACTCAGGCATGTGCTCAGACCAGAGCTGAACCTGTGACCTTTTGCTTTGCAGGAGGACACCTAACCAACTGAGCCACACCGGTCAGGACGGCATTGCCCATTTTCAGGCAGAAAGATTCCAGCCTCCATTGGATGATGAATCTAAAAACCCGCTCTTTCATTATGTAACATGTGCCCTAATGTCTCCAGCAGTAAAACTGCATGATAAAATGCTCACTTACCTGAACCAAGGTTAGCCTTATGAAATTCAAATGCTGGATAATCGGAAAATGGGAGATATGCCTGAGATGACTAGAAAATTGGTAAAGAGCATCACAAGAGTTGTATTTAATGATAGACGGCTACAGTATATACAGTATCTGCAAATTCAAGGTTGGAGGATAATTGCCCGGGACACAGACTTTTTCATTTAGGTATTCCAATGTCTGTGGGAATAATTGACAGAAGGACAGATCCAAGCCAGTTAAATGTGGTTGAATTTCTGTGGGACCCTGCAGAATGCACATCTGTTTTGATTCAGCTACACTGCATCAGCACAGAACTTACTCCATGGAAGCATGGGGGTGAAAAGGGAGTGCCTTTCAGGATCCACGTAGCCACCTTTAAGCAGAATGAAATGGAGAATACACAGATCATTTACATTCAGCTAGCTACTAAATCAAAAATTTTAAGCCTAAAGGTACAGACCAGGAAAAAAAAATGAGCAAGAGAAGATGGAGAAGAGAACTGGTCATGGGAAAGAAAAGTATCAGCCATCCTGTAGTACCACAGTCCTCACAGAATGTTCTCCGTGGCCCGATATCCCCACAGCCCACGTGAATGACAGCCCCTCCAGAGCGACCACTTTCACCTCTCCACAGCAGAGTGCCTACAGTGTCCCAGACAGCAGTTCTTCCTCAAATCATCAGGGAAATGGAATTTCACAGATCTTTAGTGAACAACTTTAGCCATGACCCAGCAAACTGCAGTGGCTGCTCAAAAACAGATTCTCTTCCTACTCAAGATTTTTTTCCATTTTTCAGGTGCCAACTTATTAAAACTGACAAAGGAAGATTTAGTACAAATTTGTAGTGCAGCCAATGGATGTCAGGTCTATAATTCACTGAAGTCAAGGTTGGTTATGCCCCATGTAACCATCTGTGTCTGCCAGGAGAAGCAGGGTAGCTCACTGCCCCAAGGGCAGGAGTAGCTGCCTGTAGTTGAGCCGAGAATGGCGGTGGGACACCATGCTTATCATGAGATCTACTTGGAAGAAATGGTTGCCTCAGAAGTTGCTCGAAAACTTGCATAGGTGTTTAATATTCCTTTCCACCAAATTAACCACATTTACAGAAAGGGCCCCACTGGTATTAATATTCTTATTAGTGATCAAATGGTTCAGAACTTTCAAGATGAGATTTGTTTTTTATTCTCCACAGTAAAAGTTGAAAATAGTGGTGATATCTACATAATTCTGATGTGATGTCTTACATAGTTTAAATTATGAGTATATTCAGTACCAAATAAAGTTACACTTAAAAGTGTGTCAAGACTGAATCTAAGAAGTCTTGGGATTGGATTTTATTATATGAAGTGTTTCATGTTGAACACACAAGATGAAATTTCTGATGAGCTGTATGAGAGGTGACTCCCCTTACTGTCACTGGCATAGCCAAGCATCCTCGTGACAGTGAGCACATTGGGACAGCACACCTATTCTGGGGGCGGTGGAGCAGGCAGGGAGCCACCTGCTTCTCTGGTAGAGGCCAGTAGAAAGAGTTCCTAGGAGCAGCCTTTGCTGTCCTTTTACACTGCATGCAGTTTGGAACTGAATGTAAAAAAATGTATGGTGGGCATTTACCTTTCTGTGCCAGTTTGGACTTTATTACCTGAACCTTCTGCCGACCTGGGGCTGTGGGACAGAGCTGTTGCGGAGCCAGCATGGAATCTGTCTGCAGAGAGATGCAATGTGCTGATACAGTGATTGTGGTCAGGCAAGAGGCTTGGCACCTTCTCAGAAAAAATCATGTCTACGAGTGTGCATTTCACATAAGCATGCCAGATTGGGGAAGAGCCCAGCAGGAAGCAAGCTGCATTAAAAAGAGGACCTTGGTAAGAGGATCAGTGTAATTCCTAATAGGTACAAAGACTTTGTGTTTTTGCTTTGTTACAGATTTATTGAAGACCTTTTTGCTCCTGCTTCCATTTTTGGCGTTTTGTTTCTGTTCTTTTAAATATCTTTTATTGAT
>JAPYXV010002712.1:0-12891 GCA_028533065.1 Trachops cirrhosus
ATGTACAGTAAAATGACAGCAAATGCACAATTATTAACAACCACACCTGAAACAAAAACAAGAAGAAACTAAGCAAACAACTAGAACAGGAATAGAACCACAGAAATGGAGATCACATGGAGGGTTAGCAACAGGGGAGTGGGAGGAGGAGAAGGGGGGAAAGGTATGAAGAATAAGTAGCATGGATGGTAGATAGAAAATAGGGGGAGGGCAAGAGTAGTAGAGGAAATGTAGAAGCTAAAGAACTTATGACACATGGACATGAACTAAAGTGGGGGAATGTGGGTGGGAGAGGGTGTTCAGGGTGTAGGGGAATGAAGGGGGGATAATAGGACAATCAATAAAATATATTAAAAAAAGAAGACAGCTAGATTATCATATGGTTAGGCAATCAAACAATATCACATGCCATACAACCTGTGGAAACTATTTACATTCATGAGAGAATGAAAATAAGAATGGTAAACAATGTCTAATTATTATTTTGAAAACAGCTCTGTCTTCCCAGACACCCTGCCAAAGTCTTAGGAACCTACCCCCCTCAGCCCTCCACCAAAGAGGTCCCGACCTACACTTTGAGAACTGCTGAACTAGACCATCTCTAATTCTCAAGATCCACATCAAACCACAGAGATGACAAGATTTTTGATTTTTTAAAAACTGAAAAATACTTATCTTCACCCGGAAGATCAGAAAAGACTGCTTCACTAGTATGACTCTAAGAGACTTTAGTAAGTGGGGGGCAAAAGGGGGAAATTTGGGACAACTGTAGTAACATAAACAATAAAAAATTCAAAGTTAAAAATAGAAAAAAATATTTATTTTAAGAGAGGGAGGAGGGGAGAGAGAAAGAGAGGAAGAGAAACATTAATGTGAGAAACATTGATTGGTTGTCTCTCCTACATGTCCCAGTGGGGTCCAAACCCACAACCTGGGCATGCTCCCTGACTGGGAATTAAACCTGTGTCCTTTTTCTTTGGGGGATGATGTCCAACCAACTGAGCCATATTGGTCAGGGCAAGGATATGTTTTTCACTGACTTTAGTGAGAGAGGAAGGGGGAGAGGGAGAGGAAAAAAGGGAGGGAGGGGGAGAGTGAGAGGAAAAAAGGGAGGGAGGGGGAGAGGGAGAGAGAGAGAGAATGAGAGAGAGAGAGAGAATGAGAGAGAGAGAGAGGCAGACAGACAGAGAGAGAGAATGAAGGATACATTGATTGGTTGCCTCTCATATATGCCCTGACTGGGGATTGAACCCACAAACTTTTGGTGTATGGGACAATGCTCCAACCAACTGAGCCACCTAGTCAGAGCTATTTCACACTTTTTTATTTAATAGAGAAATACTAAGGGACTGAACTAGGATTTTAAGTGTGAACAGAGAAAGGATACAATTGCATAATATTTGGCACATGAAATAATGAAGTCCTTATAATTATATTGATATGTGGGATTGAGGATGATAGAAAGAGTTAGAAAAGGATGGCATATAAATTTTAATTCTCATGCTATACCAGTCATGGTCCTGGCAGAAAACAAGACCATATACTCAAATTGGGTAATTTGTGGGCAAGATTTAGGAGAACCAACAAGGGATAGTATATGACCTCAGAGCTGGCAAAACTGGAGATCCATTATCATGCCTAAATTAGGAAAGAGCAGTTTCTGGAATTAAGGAGGGTGTTGACAAGAGTTGTGTCCTTCAGTAAAGGGATGCAGCCAACCTGTGGCAACCCCTGTAACATCCTACTATCACTAGCCTCCTGCTTCCTGATCTTCCACAAATGCCTCCCAGAAAACCCAACCAGAAGACAGAGGGCAAGGCAAGAAAGGGCTTGATATAATCACATGGGTGACTGCATAAAGAACAGGTTGGGGAATAAGCAGGGTACCAATCCTGACTGAATGGCAATGCTTGCCTGAGATACCATGCAGAAAAAGATGCTGTGCTGTCATTCAGCCTCAGTAGGAGAGAGAACCATGAGAGGCATATGCCGATTATGGGAACCAGATGAGGCAGTGTCAGTGTGCATGGTCAGTGAGGCTTATGTCTGTAATGAGAGTCGGATGGAGAAGTGGTGGCACATGTGCCATGTGTTTTCCCACCTGGGGCTATGCTTGAATGGCAAATGGCTATACCAGTAAATGAAACAGAAATACATGAGGAACAAATTTGGAAGTAGGGATGATAAATTCAGCTTGGATTTGTTGACTTTGAGATGCCCAAAGAGCATCCATGGATGCATGAATCTGAAATCTGTGGGGAAGTCTAGACTGAAAATGGAGGTTTTGGAATCAATAGTTTGTATGTGAGAGTTGAAACCACAAAAGTGAAGAGAATACAGAGTAAAAAGAGTAGTGGGTAAATATGAGATTAGGGGAATATCAACATTTCAAGTGGAAGCAATAGAAAAAGTTCCAAAGAAGAAAAAGAGCAAGAATAGTCAGAACATTATGTAAGGAGCACCATGGAACTAACTGTGAATTCACAGAACCCAAGGGAGTAGAATGTTTACAGGAGAAAGAGGCCATGGATGTCAAATGTTGAATAAAGGACAGTAAAATAAGGACTAAACATCACCCACTGGGTATAACAATGAAAAATTCACTAGTGCCCTTCTCCGAGCAGTTCAGGAATATAAGCCAAACTTCAGTGAGATGAGAGGTTAGCAAGAGATAGGATGTCACACAGCAAACATTCCTCTTTTGAGTACACTAAATGAGGTGAAAAGCAGAACTGAACAGAGGAAAACAGGATCAGAGAGGATTTTTCTTAAGAGTGACAAAACAAAACTTAAAGTATGAGGAGAAAGAACTAATGAAGTGAAACTGAGTATATAAGAACGAGAGGATTAGAGACAGCTAGAGCCTGTTCTACTGATACATACATCCCTAAGAGAAAATGTCTGTCCATAGCGCCTGGCCACCACTGCATCAGTGTGGTTCCTCAGCCTTCAACACAGGTGATTGAGTAGTGGTGGCCACAGAGATTGGTTAGTGACTTGTTGCCTATTATGACAAGATGAGTTGAGCCAACTGGGTTCTCTTCGTTAGGAGTATAAACTAAGAAATGGAAATAATGGGCCACTAGTCAAAGAAAGGGTGGTAATACAAAAGGAAAGACTAGTGCAACAGTAATGAGTCATACTGTCGTTGAAGTTAGAGAAAATAAAAACCATGAGTAGCTTAAGAAACTTCTGTAAGGTACAGCATGAGGAAGCTAGCTTTTAGAGAACTATACA
This sequence comes from Trachops cirrhosus, assembly GCA_028533065.1. NCBI lineage: Eukaryota > Metazoa > Chordata > Mammalia > Chiroptera > Phyllostomidae > Trachops > Trachops cirrhosus. The sequence continues at coordinate 3,238 of JAPYXV010002712.1, forward strand.
GAAGAGGACAGAGAGGTGTAGAGAGGCAGGACTCCATGAAAGACCACGTCCCTCTAAAGGCGAGTGGGAAGGACAGAAAAGTTGGGGCGCTGCCTGCCTTAGTATCTAACAGTTTTCCAGTCCATGGTATCCTTATACTAACTCCTGTCTTCTCTCAACACGAATCTGGTTCTATTCCTCACACCCCAAACTCCAACACTACAAGAAGGACTAAAGGCAGAGCCATGGAGCAGACAGAAGAGGAAAAGTCAAAGTGGAAAGGGTCGGTCTTGAACAGGAAGGGAAAATCCAGTCTTCAGTGATCTTAGCAAAGAAGTAAATGTGTGTTGGTGCAGGAGCTGGAAGAAGTTCATAGCTCAAAAACATTTATCAAGAAACAAAAAGGCTGAAATTGAGTTAAGGGTCCAACTAAAGTTGGGAAAACAGAGCAAGCCCAAAGAAACAAGAAAGAAAATATTAAGCATCAGGATGGGTGATATACAGACATATCAACCACCACCACAATCACAACAAGAAAGAGGAAGAGTCAAACTAAAAAAAAAACTGATTATGTGAAAATGATTAATAAGTGGACATCAGGCAAAAGTAAAAAAAGACAAAAGAGGGAATGCTTAGAAGTACTGGTTTATAATGCATAGGAATCAATGACAGTAGCAGTTTATTGTTTTGATTTTGGGGATGTACAATCTGTTTCTCATATGGCTTCAAGATCTACTCCTGGACTACTAATCTGTGAAGATGAGAAAAGGCTAGAGATGTCTTTGGAAATGGGAGATGTCAATCACAGACTGTGTGGCTTTTCTGTTTCATTTTTTTAACTAGTTAGGGGAAGAGAGAAATCTGGGCGATATACTGTTTCCTTTCCTCAATGTCAGACTTTGGACTCTGGAGGTGATTTATTTCTTTCTATTAGTTTCATAGGGGTTGAAGAGGAGATTCTAAAACCTACAGAAAACAGATTAGGTACACATCAATTTAAAAGATCAGATAGGAATAATTTCCCACAGGACTGCCATGCTTCTCAATTCTCTAAAATATGTGGATAGTTTTCCACATCCAGAAAGTCTAACAGGAGTGAGAGCTGGACTTTTGTTAGAAGGTCTGTATCTTCAGCTCCCTTGGTCTGTATATAACCATGTATACAGGCCTGTGGCTTATAATGTTTCTAGAACTAACTAATTTTCAATATGCAGAGCTAAAAGAAATATACTGTAACTATCAGCAGAGAATTACAGGTTATATTTGAGAGGTTGAAAGGCAGTGAAGTTTTAAAACTTAGTTTTAAACTGTTCAAACTTGCAATTACATTGAATGAAAGAATGAATGTTTCACTGTAACCATTATCTCCTAAGTAAACATTGGGCTGAATATTTCTTTAAATAGATCAAGAGATAATAATTACTAAACTCAAGTTACAAAGAGTGGGACAGACTGTACAAATGCTTTCTATAGTCCAGGCCTGACAAGACAAACACAGGGCAGGCAGAGGCTGTGAAGGATGAAGAGAAGTTCTTCAAGTGAACTAGGGTAGGTAGGACCATTTAGCACAAAGCTAGAGCTGTGGCTAGCTCTCCTCGGTTTCAAGTTGCTGTTGGATTTAAACTAAGGTATAAAAGAACAGTAACACAAGAGATAATAAAACTACGAAGCAGTAATTTGGAGGATGAACCACATCTAAAAAGGCAGGGAGAAAAGCTTGTTCAGTACTCAGACTATGGTGTACATCAGGGGTCCTTGACCCATAGAATGCCTAAGAGTCACCAGTGTGGCTTGTTGCAATGCAGATGTCCAGGCCAGACTGGCGGTATTCTGACTGAAAAGCCTGAGGGGAGCATTTAGGCACTGGAATTTTAACATCGCCTCCAGGTAGTTTTGATGGAAGTGAATGTCTATCAAAAGATAAAACACTGAAAAAACACTGGTCTGTAATATAAAGAAGAAATAAGAAATAGAATGGCTAGCAGTTCCTCCAATGATTTGGTTTAAAATAAATTTAACCCTCTTAACAAATATTTGGAATTTGGATTCATGCTATGTTACCATTCATGGTCTACACTGCTCTTATCATAAAAACAACCATGGCAGTAATGAAATGTAATATCACATCTTCTAGAAAATATGAACTAAAAGTTCATTCTAATATGAACTTTGTCTATATTATTAGAAACACAGACATTTGTAACAAGTAGTACCACTCATATTCAGAGAAGAGTAATGAAGTAATTTCTACAATACTTCATTAAAAGTAAAACAGAAAAAAAGTAAAACAGGAATTTACATAATGTAGTATACCAGACTGAGGGAAGCTATAGCAAAAAAATTATTAAATGCCCCATTTGTTTTTTAATAATTCAACACAACTGAGAGAAAACAGAAAAAAATAGATACATATAAAGGTCAACAGAAATATTATTTTGCAGAAAACATGTTGGATATCTATATCCCTTGAGGAACAAATGCAAAACCTAAGAACAATGGATATTAACTTATTTGTTTTCAGAACAATGATTTATAAATATATATTTACTTTTATCTGAAAACTTTATCAATATACCTATTAGCTTTCAGGCTATTAATCTTTGACAAGATGCAGAATAATTGAAGAAATATGCCTATTGCAAATATACCTGGAAACTTCCATTAATTCTTACTTATATCCTTTCTAAAATCAGGCAGATGAACATATTGGACGGGAATGCTGTCTGCTGATAAGAAACCCATTCTTTATTTTAGGTGACCCCCAAAGTATATTACTTGTAGAATATTCAAAGTCAAAAGATAAGCATTCTAGAGTCAAAAATTACTTTCAGGCAGTAAAAAGAGATTTAAATAGTATAAATTACATCAAATCATCTGGGTATTTGCTAGAATCTTTCTCATATTCAATGCAGAGAAATATTAAGTCATTGATTCATTCAGTCTGAGCGATGCAAGACTATGTCAAAAATACAGCTGGGCTGCAAATTAAGCTGGTAAATTATTTTTGTTTGTATGCAAAAATATAAACTTGTGGTAAAACTATTTTTAGATATGGAGTTCTCCCTATTAAGTACTGTTCTTTAACATTGTTCTCTGAAAAATCTAAAAAATAGTCAACATTTCTCTAAGCTCTTTATGGAAAATAAAAAAAAATTTGGAATATATCTTTAGACTAACTGAAATTAAGTAAAATATTCAGAAACCTCATAACATTTTCTTCTCCAGTGTCTTCCATTATTAGGTTTATTAAAAAGTGCTGGGAGTTCCAATTTACTGGCTGGACATATATTCTTTACAGACTTATGTGGAGTGACCTATGAATATGCCTGTTAAAGCATGTAACCAGTTCTATCCCTTATACACCCTTAAAATTGCTTTTCTAGAGAAATATGAAAAAAATTTCAAAAGAGGTTAGTATCAAGAATTTTGAACATCAAAATGGATAAGTGGGAGGTACATATTTTCTTTAAATTTTTGCAATTAAAAATTGTTGTGCTGGACTAAACTGATTTCCCTAAAATTCATATGTTGAAGCTGTAATCCCCCAGTATGACTGCATATAGTGATAGGGCCTTTAAAAAGGTAATTAAGGTTAAGTGAGGTCATAAAGATGGGGTCATAATCCAAGAGGCTGGTGTCTTTATAAGAAGAGGAAGAGGCAGCAGAGGTGGGAGCTCACAGAAGAGACCAGGTAAAAGGACACAGCAAGAAGGCAGCTGTTCGTAAGCCAAGGATAGAAGCATCAGGATAAACCAAACCTGCGAACACCTTGATGTTGAACTTTTAGCCTTCAGAACTGTGAGAAAAGAAATATCTAATGCTTAAGCCATTCAATCTGTGACAGTTTGTTAAGGCAACCCTAAGAACAGCAAAGTAATTGTATTAAGTGTACAGTAAGTATATAACGTGTATGTGAGTTATAAAGCATAATAACATAAATCTCACACTACCTCTCTAATCTCAAAGTCCCTGCCCCAGAGGGAATCATTATCCTAAATTTTGTATTCATCATTCCTTTGTTTTAGGGGAAAAAAAGGTTTACCACATATTTAGGTAGTATCTCAAAACAACAGGGTTTGTCCAGTTGGTCAAATTGTCCATGCCTCTGCCATTACCACACTTTCTTAAATTCTACAGCTTGGCAACAAACCTTATTATCTGACAGATCAAACTCAATTTATCTTATTCTTCTTTAGGAGCGTGTTGGCTATTCTAAGCTTTTTGCTTTTCCATGTAAAATTTAGACCCAAGTAGGAGTCCTCAAAAACCATATTGGGGTTTTTCACTAGAATCACAATGCTCTATGAACCAATTTGGGAAAAAATTGACATCTGGACTATACTAAATCTATTATGTTAGTGCAACTTTCCAGTTAGACCTCTAATGCTGTTCAGTCAAGTTTACAGTTTTCTCACAGAGACCTTGCACACTTTTGTCCTTGTTATTTTTATGTACTTTATGTCTTTGTAGTTGTTAAATGATATCTCTTCTAACATTTGTTTACATTAGAAATGCAACTTATTTTTGTATACTGATTTTATAGTTAGTCACCTTGCTAAACTCTCATATTATTTCTAATAGTTTACCTGTAAATTATATGGAGTTTTCCTGGCATCTATAAATGAAGGCTGTTTTATTTCTTCCTTTCAAATGCTTATACAGTTGTCCCCTGGTTTGGGGGCCTGGGTGTAGGAGCACGGGTTCCAGGAACCCAGGAAGCTCAAGTCCCTTATATAACATGGTATAGTATTTGCATATAACCTACATACATCCTCCTGTATACTTTAAATTATTTCTAAATTTCTTATAACACTTAGTACAATGCAAATGCTATGTAAATAGTTGTCATCCTGTCTTATTGGGAATAAGACATATTCCCTGTCTTATGGGAATAATGCCATAAAAAAAAGACCATCACAGGCCTCACTACATAATACAGACACACCTCATTTTACTGTGCTTTGCTTTATTGCAAGTCACTGATGCTAAGTTTTGAACAAATTGAAGGCAAGACCCTATACCAGCAAAGAGACTATGACTCACTTTATTGAGACACTCACTTAATTATGGTGGTCTGGAACCAAACCTGCAGTATCTCTGAGGTATGCTTGTACACATCCACAACAAAATAACATTTTTTCCTAAATATTTTTTAATCTGTGGTTGGTTGAATCTGCAAATGTGGAACCCATGGGTACAGAGGGTTAATGGCTCTTGACATTTCTTCTCTGTTCTTGCTCTGGGACTCTGATCTGCATTACAGTATTAAATGGTCTTGTTCCAGTTTTAAAGAAGATGTGTCTAGTATTTCATTGATAAAAATGGTATTTGATACAGGTTCTTGATAGATGTCCTTTATCGAGTTTGGGAATCATCACTTCTTTTCCAGTTTTTCTAAGAGCCTCCCCAGCCCCACTAATGATTTAACTAAATTAAAAAAAATTTGTTGAGATAATCATACCTTTTCTCCTTTTAATCTGTTAATGTTAAATGACATGTATAGATTTCACCCTAATGTTAAACTTTACTTATATTCCTTTGATGTCCTTCTTGTTCATGATTTTTTTTTTTTTAAAAAACATTGTTGTATTCAGTTTGCTAATGTTTTGTTTAGGATTTGATGTTAACATTCATGAGTGAGAGTGAATTGTACTTCACTCTCTCCCTGCTGTCTTCGTCTGGTTTGGACAAAGTTTTAACCTTTTAACCTTTGGTTAAAAACCTTTGGTTTTAACCTTTGTCTGGTTTGGGTACTGAGGTTTTGACATAGATAAATGCTGCTGAGTTTGGGGGTATTTCTTCTTTTTCTATTCTTTGAAAGAGTGTATAAACAAGAAATAATCTTTATTTAAAAGGTCAGATGTCAGTTTTAGCTATGCAGTATTAGTATTTTGGGGGGAAGGTTTAACTAAATATTGAATTCTTTAATGGTTACAAAGTTATCTTGGCTTTCATTTTTTTCTTGAGTCATTTCTGGTAAGTTATAATTCTTAAGAGTTTGTACATTTTACCTAAGTTTTCATAATTTATTGGTGTAAAGTTGTTCATAATATCTTCATATCTTTTAAATCTCTACCTGATTTGTAGGTATGTATGTATCCTCCCCCTTTTTACTCATATCATTTGTCTGACTTTTCTCTTTAATTTTTAACTGATTAAACTTCTAAAGGATTGTCTACTATATAGGTCTTTAAAAAGAACCAATTTCAGGCTAAATGTATGTTTTTCATTTCATTAATTTCTGCTTCTTGTTATTTCATTCTTACTTTTTCTTTTGTCTTTTTTTTAAAGGCTGTTGATTATTTTCTAATTCATTAAATTGGAAGTCTAGGTCATTATAATTTTCAGTCTCCCTCCTTTTCTAGTGTAAGCATTTAAGGTTATGTATCTTATAAATTTGATATATTTAGTTTTTGTCCAGTAAAAGTGTGGGTATTCCCCCTTCTCTGAAGGTTCACGTTATGCCACTTGCTTTTATGAAAGACCTACATTAGTAGAGTTAATGGTTTCTCTTCTCCCCCCCTCCATAAAAGTAAAAATGCTCTTTAGATTTCCTTCAGTTAACACATACAGGTACCAATAGGTCTTTCATAAAAGCAAAGTGGCAAAAATGTGAACTTCTGGAAAGTGGTATGGATACTCTTTGCTTGACACTATTTCAGCATAGGTAATTTTTCACAGGAATGCTTACTTTCATAGGGGAAATATGTATTTCTTTTTTATGCATGATTTAGTCAAAGGTCATTTAAAATTTTTTCTAAATATATAATTATTTAACAATTTAACTTTTTGCAGTTGACTTTAATTTCAAGAAAGGTAAAAATATAATGGAAAAGCAAAAAAAAAGATTTGTGCAGTGTATGCAGAAGGCGCTGTGAGTAATCAAATGTGTCAAAAGTGATTTGCAAAGTTTCGTGCTGGAGATTTCTTGCTGGATGATGCTCCACAGTTAGGTAGACCAGTTGCAGTAGATAGGGATCAAATGGAGACATTGACTGAGAACAATCAATGTTATACCATGTGGGAGATAGGTGACATGCTCAAAATATCAAAATCAATACAGTTATTGGTGAAAATGAAAAATGTGTCTTTTATTTTTTGGAAAAATACATATGGCTGTTTTGGCCAACCTGATATATTTCAGAGAATATGGTCTACAAGACAATTCTGTAAAATTTATTGACCATTTGTGGTAAAATGTGGTACACTTTTGTAAATGGTTAACCACGTGAGAAGAATGCATATTCTCTAATTGCTTGGTGTACAGTTCTACACAGACAAATGTATGTTAAAATTTATTACAATATTGAATTGATCAATTTCTTTTAATTTTATTAAATTTTAATATTTTAGTATATTTTGAGGCTATGGGTATAGAGTCTTAATATTGTTGTATCTTTCTAGTGCACTGAATCTTTCATTTTATGTAGTGATTCTTCTTATCTTCAGTCATTCTTATCACATTATAGTTGATTACCCAGCTTTTTATTGTTTGGTGTTTGCCAAGCATAACTGTTTACTATCCTTTTATTTTCAACCTTTTCATGTCTTTATGATTTCAGAGTGTCACTGATTATAATTGCCAATGTATTTAGACTTGTTTCAAGTATATACCTTTTGCTTTCTATTTGGCCCACATTTTCTATGCTTAAAAAACTTCTTCTTGCTTTAGAATATTAACTGATATAGTTTTTATTTGTTTGACACTTATTCCATTTTTCTTTTCTACTGGATTAGACATAATACACTCCATGTATACTTTTTTGGTGGGTTACCTTGGAAATTTTACTACGCATACTAATAATCCCTGTTGTATCATGCTATTGTCTACTATTATATTCCCATCATTTTTCAAACCCTGAAACTTTAAATAGGATCTATAATTATTAGTAGTAATAGTATTTTATAAATATTTTTACTTGGTTTACTTCTGTTTGCCAGTTTTTTCAAGCTTCTAGCATGTCATATTTGCTTTTGGAATTGTTTTCCTTTTATACTGTCATTTTACTGATTTATTTTTCTTAATTATTTCCTTTTAGAAATTCCTTTAGTTTATATCTCTTGGTGGTAAACTCTCTCTTCTTGGTCATTTATCTTTTTTATATCCTTGGCTTGGAGGAAAGTGTTGCCAGGCACCCATTTAGGTTGACAAGTATTTTCTCTCAACACTTAAAAAAATACTTCATTGATTTCTAGTTTCCATTGTTGTTATTAAGAAGTCTGTTTTCCATTTCGTTGTTTCTTCTCAGGTGATGTGTCCCCTGCCACCTTTAGTATCTTTCCTTGTTTTTTATGACCGTGACGTTTTACCACACAATCTCCAGTCTGAATTGCCTTTTATTCCTCTTGCATGTTATTTATTGTACTTCTGCTATCTATAGACCCCTGTTTTTCACCATTTTGAAAAAAAAATACCAGCTATTAGTTCTTCAATTATTATCTATCCTTCATTTCTTCTATTTTCTCTGTGGGAGTACTTTGATTAGTCTCAGAATTTCACATTTAAGCCTAAAAATCTCTACATTTATTTCATGTTTTTCATGGATTTGTTTTTCTCTTCTGTATTCTGTCATTTAAAAAAATCTCGGGAAGATGGCGGCGTGGTAGGAGGGAGCACACGCCACCTCCTGCTTCAAAAGGCAGAAAAACCTAATCATACTACAGAGGACATTGCAGCTTACATGAAAATAAGAAATCAAAATTGTAGCGGACATGGAAAGACCAGATGGTAAGGAGACTACTGCAGGATAATAACAGCCCAGGGATCAGCGTGGGGAGTAGGGAGGTTGCAGCCCCAGCCCCAGAGCTCCGGGAGCTGCCGCAGGGCTCTCGGGGTAGAGGAGCTGGGTCATCCGCTCCCTCCGTGGCCAAACAAGAACTGAGCAGTGCTGATCCGGGGGACCTCGGAGAGGGCTTTGGGGAAGATCGCAGCCCAGCCAGTGGAGCCAAAGATGGCAGGTCCTTGTGTGGGCGCCCCAACACAGAGAGAGTTATTGTTTGGGTTAATGGCTTGGTGCCTACAGACGTGAACACGGAAAAAGCGCGGGCGTTCTGTGGGATCCCTGGTGCCCAGGCCGGGAATTTGGGGGAGGCTCGAGTCCCCCAAAATCCACAGCATAAAAACCGGTGAACCTAGAAGCGGTGGCGGGCGCGCGCACTCCGCGGTGAACTTTCCGAGGGAGAGGCGCCTGTACAATGGGTCCGGGGACCAGCGGAGCCCCAACCCGGAGAGAGGTACTTTTTTGAGTAAAAGTCTGGGTGCCTACAGCCGTGAGCTCGGGAAAAGCGCGGGCATTCTGCGGGATCCCTGGTGACAAGAACGTAAATTCAGGGGAGGTCCCAGCCCCTCAGAATCCACACTGTACACACTCCTGAACCTGGAAGAGGTGCGCGCGGGCGCACACTCCACAGTGAGCTATCCGAAGGAGTGCTGAAGTGCGAGCCTGAGGCCTGAACCCTGGTGAGAGGCGCCAGCATACACACCCGTGAAGGGACGCACGCGTGCGGGAACTCCGAGGTGGGCGCCAAAGGAAGTGCTTGGGAGTACACAGATTGGTGCCTGGGGCATTGGGCCCGCGAGGCTGGACCTGGGGACAGTGCACCAGAGGCTGACGGAGCTCTGAACAGGAAGTGGAACAAAGCCACAGCGTTTGCCCCTAAGTCTGCTGCAGCCAG
>JAPYXV010002713.1:0-12889 GCA_028533065.1 Trachops cirrhosus
TAGATAGAAAATAGACAGGGGGAGGGCAAGAATAGTATGGGAAATGTAGAAGCAAAGAACTTATGACACATGGACTGAAGTAAAGGGGGGGAATGTGGGTGGGAGAGGGTGTTCAGGGTGGAGGGGAATGAAGGGATAATAGGACAACTGTAATAGCATAATCAATAAAATATATATAAAAAAACATTATTTTTTGTGACTCACTCTGTTTTTTAATTTAAATTTAAATTTTTATTTTTATGCTATTTTTATTGTTTTGCCATTACCATTTATCCTCCTATAACCTCTTACACCTCCACCCCTTCCCCCACCACCACACTGTTGTCTGTGTCCATGAGTTGTTCATTTTTTTTTCTTTTTTGCTAGATTCCCCTTCCAATCCCCATTCCCCGGGGGTTGTCAACCTGCTCTCTATGAGCCTGTCTCTGTTTTGCTTATTAGATCAGTTTGTATGTGACTCACTCTGTTGTAGAATCACACACACACAGGGCTTTGGAAATTAGAATTCACTTGTAGAGAGAAATTTTAAAAAGTGTAATTCATTATCAAAGAAACAAACTTCCTATAATTGGCTTTAAATTTTTAAACATTGTGATATATATAAACCCACCAAATACACACAAATGGAAACACTGTATTAAGACATACTTGCTTTTTAAATATGATTTATGAGATGCACTCTCATAAATTTAACTGTATAAATCTTCTTTTTAAAATAAAAAAGGAAAAGTTGCAGCTTACAACATTGACTTTACAACTTGCTAATGGGTCACATCAATTGGAAAACCCTGTCTTTAGGTACATTATGTTATGTTTGTGGGCAGCTGTAACATGTGTAAACATGTCATATTAGTTTGTTAATTTATGAACTAAGAGTCTTCTGAACCAGGGATTACCAATAGGATAGTTTTGAGACTCGGTATTTCATTTTGATGCCTATCATGGTGGAAATGTTTTTACTACTAGCACTCCCCCCAACTCCTGCCATGGGTCATATGAGTAGATTATTTAGCCTGAATTCGTTTAGAGCTCCAGAAATATCTTGAAATGTAAAGAAACACTGAAGCAGCTCATTCTTGCCATGTCTTATTTCTAGAGCTACTTTTATGTCAAAGCTCCAGCTGCCCTATTTTCCCTGGAGACATCTTGGAGCACCAGGAGTATTCCCCAATGTGGTGCATAGAGGAGCAGTGGTTGATAGTGACAGACAATGTCCCGGAGTATTCAGGGGCTGGATTGCAGGCCAGAGTCTCTCCCTGGAGGAGCACAAGTCAAATGGAACCAGAGTGTGGATTTTGTACCTGCCCTGTTGTTGTAAGTGCTGAAATTAGCACTTCCCTGCATCCACCTGAGTGCTTTCAGTGAGAGCACCGGTGGATTAGGTAAAACCCCACCTTTGTTAATTCAGTGACCTAAGGAGGGCATAATTTGTTTTTACAAGCACATCATTTCCAGGAGTGATATTGGTCTGTTTGATGTAGGAATGCATTTCAAACTTCAGTCAAAGAAAATGAGGTCAGGAGAGCTTGGCAACACAAGCATACTTGTGTTCAGTACTGGGAAACCACACTCGAGTAATTTCTTTCAATCTTTGAAAAATTTTCCTCTCACAGACTGGCAATGTCACATACTTCACCAACACACCTAATTTGGGCTCATTAGAGTATAATATTAAGCTTATTTTTGTAAAATCAATGCAAAATTTGTACTGCTCTATCTCTATTTTCACCGTACTCCTCTCTGAGCAGGGGTTAACAAAGAATAAAGCTTAGTCATGAAATATACAGCCCTGAAAGGGAGGAAATTGGGCTGATCCATACTGTGACTGAATGCAGTGCTTTGCCTCATCAGCATGAAGCTCTATTCACAGGAACCATGGAAGAAAACAGCACACGGCACCATCGGGATGGAGTCCCAGAATGACTGACGCGTGCGATGGCTCTGCTGGGGCGGCCTGTTCTGCCCTTTAAGGAGTTACATCATTATTCTGTTTCTCTCAGACCCAAACTTGATTCTCTCTCAGGAAGAGGAAGACAAATACCGTATGACTTCACTCATATGTGGAATCTAATGAACAAACTGAAGTAACAAGCAATATAGAGACAGATTCATAAATAGCAGGATAACAGCTCAGGTTGGGGGGTAGGAGGTGGAGGGACTGAGCAAAAAGGAAAAAGGACTCAGACATGGACAACAGTGTGGTGCTTGTGGGGTGGGGTACAGTGGGACTACATGGTAATGGAAAAATACAATAAAATTATTAAATAAAAGAGGAATTATGTTCTTTTACTTTCTAGAGCACTCACTCCTCCATTTCAAGACTATAGGCAACCGACTTTAGAGCAAGCATCTTTCCAAAGCATAGTGGGCAGTCTCTCCATGTGGTACAACTGTTTGTAAGGCAGTGATACTTAATTTTTAAACAAATGGACAGGGGGCGAGGCTATCAGAAAATCAGATTTATAGACAGACCCCTGAACCAATATTACAAGAATACAGAAAAATTTCCCACAAACTCAACACACCAATTTCGCTTAGAGAAGGAGATGTTAGCACAATGGGATCGTAACCTGCACCATTCTATAAAGAGCGCAAGAAATATTCAGGGGTTTCTAGGCCTCTCTGAAACGTTTCTGAAATCCCGAAACAATTATTTTGAAGAGTGATGTTTGTTATTTCTGTAGGTCTTTATAGATACTTTAACAAAGGGATTTGAATTTTATAGACCTCATGTGGAAGGTGGAATAAGAATGGAGCAAATTTAGTGATTCTCAGGACCTCACTATCCGCACCCATGGCAACTACATTGCAGCCTTGTCTCACCACTTCACTTTCAAGGACACCTTTACCAGCTGGGCTTTAATTACTGCTAAATCAACATACAGGCAGGTGACAACCAGTATATTCTTCCATCTTATCACTGCGGCTAGAATTAGTGACAAAAATTTTAATTAAATCTTAACTTTGTCTTAATTAACTTTATATGTAGATCAAACACATATATTTGCATGTATGTATTTGTTTAATAATTAAACTTTTCCAATTTCTTGTTCTACATCAGAGCAATTAAAGGGAAAGGAATGGTGTTTAGCCCAAATTAATTTAGTGTACATTTCAACATTCTCCAATTACCTTCTTAAGTGTAAAATACTTTAAAGAGTGCTTGACACATAGTAACTGCCCAATAAATGTTAATTAACAATAACAATTTCACACGTTACTTTCTTTTCCGTCCCTTGTGGAAAATATCTCTCCAATCTTTTGCAGGCTTTCCCTACAAGTCCTCTCCATATGATATCCGGGCTAGAAATAACAGAAGTACTGATCCGTTCAATGACTCAGGAAGAAAGAGTAGACCTGTTTTTCACAGATTATTCTCTACATTTAACTTAAAGTAGAGGCCATATTCATGTGTTCCTCCTATTTCCACAAAGTTACTATCCTGGTCCTCTTTCCTCTCAAATAATCACCACCTCCTTCAATTTAGAACTCTAGAATAGGTTCATTATAAAACATTTTGAAAATACTTAAAAGCATAGAGAGAATATGAAAATCATTTTAAATTGCATCACCTATTTATAACTATAATTGACATTTTTACTCATTTCCCCCATCTTTTTTTCTATGCATATATTACTTTGTCTTTAAAGAAAACTGAAGTCATATTATAAATGTATCTTCCTAGCCTACTTTTCACTTATATATTTAAAAAGTATTATCTCATGCCATTAATTAAATATTTTATCTTATGTCATTAAATATTTTTCCAAACATTTTTATGACTGCTTTATATTCTTTTATATGACTATATCCTATTTAACCTTTCCTTCTGTGTTAGACATTTAGATAGATTGCATCAATATTTTGCTATTATAAATAAATGATAATACTCTTTGCACATTGAGTATTAGTAAATGTAATTAACTGACTCCTGTCACTCAAGTGCCATTTAATCCACAATTCGATGGGTAGTGTGCAAAGCTGTAGTTTAGTTCCTTAGGAGTACTTAACTCCCAGCTGGCTGTGACATGCCTCGTCCTGCCGCCAGTGAGAAGGACAGCAGATGGCTGTGTGTGCTCCGTCATGGAGCCAGCACTCAGCATTAAGTTGATTTTTCACCAAGCCCAAACTTCTCCTAGATGCGGAATTACTTATCTTTATCATAACAGAACAGTGCATGACACATAAATAGGCATTAAATAACAATTTGTAATCTAAATATCCAAGCATCTATTTCACAATTTTCTTGATTATCTTACAGGCATTTCAAACTTAGCACACCCACACACTGAACTCTTAATAACTGCCATGAATATCCCATAAAACAAACAAAAAACCACCTGTCTCTCTTCCTCCTCTCCATCTGAGCAAATGGGCCACAGTTCACACATTTCCTCAAACCAGAAAGTTGGGAATCATCCCTGACACTCTTACCTCCCTCACTTGGAAGTCTTGTTGCTTCCTGCATAGAACCGCTTCCAGTCCGTCCACTTCTCTCCAACATCACAGCAGCCCCCCTGACCCAAGGCACCGTCAGTTCACTGGTCTTTCTTTCTGGCCTTCCCACCTCCGCTATTGGCCTCTTCCAGACGGACTTTTTTTTTTAACCCTTTCGGGAATCATGCTCCCTCCTCTTTTGAAGACAATACAACACTGACCCTTGCACTTAGCATTTTTAATAAAATGCACACTCAGACTCCTTACCACGGCTTATAAGGCGCTACCTGAATTGTGCACAGGACCTCTAGTATCCTGCTCAGCACATCCACATAAGCTGTCCTTTTTTGCTCTATATCTCCTCCTTCACTGCTATGCTTCACAAAGCTGATCGTTATCGTATTTCGGGTCTGAGCATATGTCACATTCTACAGCACCCATCGCTCTCTATGAATGTGCCTTTTTATTTCTTTCACTGCACTTACCATACTTTGCAAATACATGTATTTATTGGCTTGCTTGTTTATTCTTTGTCTCCCTCACTTGACTGAAAACTGTGAAAGTCACACTATTTTATTTATAGTGTTTTACTCAATGCCTAGCACAGTAAATGGTATATGAGACCCTTCATGAATATTTGTTGGAAGAGGCATGACCTTAAGCTCCCATCACCCCAGAGTGCTGGAGTGATAACTTAGGGCAACCCACCTACAGTCCCACCACTGGCAGGCTCCAAAAAGATGGATGTTTTCCTAGTTGGACAGTATTAGGAACCATTTCAGTATTTTTCCAAAACTCCCTAAGATAATTTCCTCCCTGAAAAAAATCTTGATTACTGTTCAGTAAATTCAACTAGTTTTTAAACACTTTCTTCAAGATAGCCATAGTTTAGGGAGGCGCTGCACTCTGAGGCCACCAAGCTCTCACTGAGAAATCAACACAATGATTACTGCTCTCATTGTTCTCTGTTTCACACACGGTGACACCACACAGCAAAGGTTCTGCTTGCAAAACTGTCAAGGAACACAATTCAGTAGCAAAATGACAGATATCTACTTTTGGTGTGTTTGAGATATTTAAATTATGATTCTAATATTTTAATTATATAATTATTTTATTTTATTATTTTTTATTACAAATAGCAACTCTAAAGCCAATATCATCAAAACCTCCAATTTTGAAGTCCAAGAGATTTAATAACTGGTTAAAAAATTTTGTAAATGTCTTCACTGTGTTTGTTGCTTTCTGTTCAGTTCTAAGCAGAGAGACAGCAGAAGGATAATGAGAATTCTCTTACAACATGCACTGGAACTTGTTTTTCGGGTTTGACCTCAGTCAGAAGTTAAAGTTAAAATAATTCACTTAAACTTCTAACATGTTTGAATTAGAAATCTACATAGCATGGCTGATCAATCTCAAATTTTAGTCTCTTTTTTGGTTGAGCTTTTTCATGCAGCATCTCCAAGAGGCCACCAGCACTAATTATATTTTTATATTCTCCACATGCAAACAGAATGATTATAGCACATTTTTGCCAAATAAATGCATAATTGAATATTAAATATCTGATTTCTAAAGTGTGTGTCAATATTGACCACACTGTCTGTTATACACTTTTCTGCAGATTTCCTTGTTACCAAGAACACAGACTATTCAGTTTTCCTAATAACCAATCCTGCTGCAAGACTGAAAAGTAAGACAGTGAAAGGAAGCAGCAAAAGGCAAGGCAGCTCATTTGCCTTAGATGAATGGTTGAGATTTAGGTGACACAAGGATCCATGCCCTGGACTGGCCCTCTAATTAAAATGAGAAATGGCATGAGCAGAAGCTAAGCAGTTTGGGGAATTAATAATCAGGCATAAATGCAAAATAAGGACACTATCTTTGGGAATCTTCATTTCCATCTTTATGTCATCCAATCCAAATGACAGGCAGGAAATAATATCAACATGATTCAGGCAACATTAAAAAATACGTTGCCTGCCTTTAGCACAGGATAGGTGGGATGACCTGAATATCATCCCTGTTCAAGTAGAGAAGTATTGGGAAATTACCAAGGGTCATGCAACTTATCCAAATATACCTATGACAAGGTCAAACATAGAGAGTATTGATGACTGGGTAATTCCATAGTCATTTTAGAGGGGTCTTCTTCCATTTGATAGAAGCCAGCAGGGAAAAAATCCATAAATAGTGTAGCAGAACCAAGACAGGTGGTCTTTGTGAGGATAGATATACCCACTGGAGGGAAATGAAACTGGTTTAAAATCATACCTAGTATTGGCAAGCAGGCTAGTTAGGAGGAGGTTAAACACACACACCTCCCCGCTCCCCCTCCCCACCCCCTACCAGAGGGAAGCATGCTGCTTTGCTGGGAAGGATCTGCCAAGTTCTTCACTTCAAAGAGAGCTCAGTAGGAGTGTAGACAAAGAAGAATTTGGATGAACATGTGAAAATGTTTACATGGATCTAGGAGCAGAGATTGAACAAATTCACATGGGCTAGAAAATTGCCTTGAAAGCTATAAAAAGAGACATGAGTGAAAAAGGGAAAACAATTTAGCAGGAAATCAAGGTGATGAAGCAGCAGTTTTGATCAATGATGTTATTTTGCACATGAGTTTGAACCCCAGTTTTGTAACTTTTCTACCTGCTTGCTCAGTGACGATGGGAGAAAAAAAAATCACAAGTAGACCATGTCTGCAAAACAGGCCTCTTTGCAAATGTCCCTTCAGTTTTTATCAGAGTTTTTTTCCCCTATAGCTTTACATGACAGAGTTTTGATGGATTTGACAGCAAGCACATTCCCATATCTTTTATGGAAGAAGCTTCTCTCACAGGAATAAACTAACATTTGTGTCTCTGAGCTGGTTTTCCTGAGCCCTGTTGCTCTGGTTATGTCTGGTTATGAGTGGGGTATTTTGAGATCCATCTATGAACCCATATACCAGGGAAGGTTGGTAAACTGGAAACAGGAAAGGTTGCTAATTGGTTTCCAATGTAGGTAGAGAGTGGATTTAGGTAGGAAAATATTCCTCCTCTTCAGTCTCTCTGACTTACAAATATTGATTCTGTATTCAGAGCATGAGGGGAAAAAATTAACAGTTGTACTGGCCAACCAAATGTTAGACTATAAAGGGCCCAACTCATAGTAGGTACTCAATAAATTGCTGCTAAAAATTAATGGAATCATTTTACTAGTACAATGGGCAAAGATATAAATGCAATGTCTTCTCATTACCTAAGATTTTGGGAATTGGCGCGGATGGTGAGACATGCTAGGATGGATGGATTGAGGTATGCATGCAGCCAAGTGGTGCTCAGTGGCTAGAGATGGTGGGTATGGCTTAGGGACAGTGAGATCACTGTGCCAATTTTTCCTTAATTGGGAGTAAGTATATATCATAAGGATTGCTTTGAAAAGCATTCTTTAACCACTTTGGAAATGCACTAATAGAAATAAATCATAAATTTCATGTATGATTACTGTTAATATATATATAACCAGAAAATTTTTTCATGTTTTCTGCAAATGTAAATAATTATACTTAATGTTTCCAGGCACTGAAATCATATGCATTTGAATGATTCAGAATGTGAAATAATTCTGATATTTTTTAAGCTCAAAGACAGAAAAAAACATGTGTGTAGCAGGGAGTATGGCTTCTAATACTATTCTCATGTGCAGGTGGTGGAGTAAGCTGATGATATTTGTATGTATTTATATGGGTTTGCGACTTCAGAGTATCTTTGAGCAGTTCTGGGTCATTGTCACTGTCAGATATTTGTAAAACTATCTTATCTGAATTATTTAGAAAAAATCAACTTACAAGTAGGCTTTTGAAAACTGGGTAGAGCACAGTGTAAAGAAGGAAAAGGAGTTACTAGGAAAAATTTCACCACTGTGTGTCACACCTTAGAATGATGGAAGATGACCAATGATGCTGGGCTGGAGCATTTTACTTATATCAACAATCTATTTTCTCTCTAATTTCTCACTGTAACATTTGCCTTAAATAGTGTTTTTCAGTATTTGTATAGTCTGGATGGTATCCAACCAAAGGTAATAATCCTTTGTGTGTGACAGTCTAATCATTGCCATAGCAACCACTTATGGGTTAAAATGTCAAAATGAGGATTAAGACTTCAGGTGTGGCATAAACAACAGGAAAGGAACATTACAAAGACAAAGATGCTGCTTGTACATTAAGTAAATGGGTGGGAAATAGACAAAATGGAGCAGTAGTACTTTCCAATTAAAAAATTCATTGCACTTGCATGTCACTTGTCAGTGAAGGAATCCTCCAAAGTGAGTTTGGGCAGATGGTGTTTTCTCATCAGGGGTGATAACGAGCCAACTATAGGTAGTCATTTAGAGATCAGAGCTATTCTCAGTTTCTCAAAGGGCAGCCCTCTCTCTGGCTGCATAACATGAAACACTTTACAAAAACTTGTAATATTGTAGATACCTGTAACTTGTCATTTTGTTTTCATCAAAAATGCTCCAATTTCTTCCAGTCCAAAGAAGCTTGCTTTCCCTCTAAAGACTACCTCTCATTCCAAAGGAGCCTGTCAGCTGCATTCACACTAATCTCAGGGGTGTTTTTTTTCCAAGTTTGGAGAGAATTTTTTGGGTAAAGACTAAGACTACTAAGAGATCAGAGGAATCTGTAGACATATCTTCTGAACTGGGAGATAAATTCCGTGGGAGCCAAGACTGTTTTCTTCACCATTTACCTCGAAATTGAAACAGTGTGGGACCCATAGTAGATGCTCAAAGAGTATTTAAGTCAATGAATAAATGAATGTAGTAGGAGATACCATGAAAGCTAAGACAGAAATGGCCTGCATAACATTCAGAATGTTTCACCACAGAGTTAAGATTTCAACCTCAGGTCAAAGAACAAAAACTTGAATCAATCCTTTGCAGGAAGATGCCACATTTTTTTTGTAATAGAGATCATAAATCTGCCATCATGTACATCTCCAGTGAGGCACGAGACCCTGGCTAGGGCAGAGAAATGGCTCTGCCTGTAGAGAATGGAGGCGAGAGTGGCTGGTAGAGACCCCGCCATACTGCTGGTCATAGTGAGCACTGGCTTTGCCTCTCATAATTCCAGGTTAAAGTTTTCTTTCTCCATAGCTAACCTAGTGCTACATGTTTCCTCTAACCTCATTATTTCCAAGTTTATTTCACCTGAGCGAAAATGTTCTTGTAAAGAGATGGTGGAGAAAGGGGCACGTGGCCATACATGGGAATAAACTTTAACTTTATGGAGCTAAATGCAAGAATAAAACCATAAAAGCTTTAGAAGAAAATGGGGGTGAATTCTTTTTTAACTTTGGGGTAGGGAAAGGCTTTTTAACTATGTAAAATCCAGAAGTAATAAAAGATTGATACATTTGATTACATAACAACTAAAATATTTTGCATGGCAAAAACCTCCCATGAAAGACAGGTGCTAAAAGACAACTGATGAACTGGGAGACAATGTTTGTAACATACGTCACAGACAGAGGGCAATATCCTTAAATGTAAAGAACTCTTAGAAACTTAGAGACAAAGGATCAAAACCCAATGAAAAAAAGAGGAAAAAATTCAAACACATAATTCAAGAAAAGCCATAAAAAAGGCTATCAAATATGTGGGTAAACACTAATATGTTTAGAGTTTAATCTTGAATTTTAAATTATATTTGAATTTAAAAACAGTCTGAGATATTTCTCACCTATCAGGTTAGCAAAGATTAAAAAAGAAATAATGATACATTCTGTTGTCATATGTTGCTGGTAGTAATGTAAAGTGATATAAAATTGATTGAGGGGTCTTTGGCAATAACTATCTTTTGACCTGGCAGTCCCACCTTCTAAGAATTTACTCTGGAGATACACCTACAACAATATGAAAATATACAGGCATATAAGTATTTCTTATAGAATTGCTTGTAATTGCAAAATATTGGAAACAGCCTAAATGCCCATACATAGGAGAACTGAATAAAGTATTGTATAGTCACATAATAGAGAATTATACTGTACTAATTGTAAAAAAAAGAATGAGGGCATTTCTTGGAAGTGATAGAAAATTCCCAGAGTATATCATTCAGTGAAAAGAGCAAAGTGCAAAAGAGAAACTATAGTATGCAACCTTCATGTAAAAAAGAGGCAGATACAAGTAAATACACAAGTATCTGCTCATTTGTGCAGAAGAAATACAGTAGAGATAAACCAGAAAGTAAAGAGATTGGTTTCCCAGATGGGGCTGGGTGGGAGAGGGGGAGGGGGAGTGGGAATGGGCAGTTTGATGAGGAGGGACTGGTGCTTCTGAGTGTACCTCTTGTATAGCTCTGTTAGAACCACAGTGTGTTGCACATACCTGAGAAAACTTAAAAAAAATTAAACAAAGATGTGTGGAAAACCCAAAATAAAGTATTAACAATAACAAATAAATCTGAAAATGTTATATAAATTGATGACAGAACCACACTAAAGGGGATGGAGAAGAAAAGAAATAACAAAAGTCATTTTGGAAAACAACATTTTGATTGCATATTGTAAATCTAAAGGCCAAAAAGCTGTTTACAAATTTAATTATTAACAAATTTGTTAGAAGGATATGTGTTAGCAGTTCTGAAACTACTGTATGTATATAGCAGGATTGAATAAATAAGTAAATAGATTGTAGATAATAAAGACTAGGTTTTTCACTGTTGGAGAAAGAGGCTATAACCAAGAAAGGTTAAATAAACCTGTGCTGTTACATTGGTATCTCTCTCTCTCTCTACACACCTCGGTGGTTATAGAAGTATAGATGTTTGTGTGTACATGTGGTTGGTATATATATATCCTGTGTTCAGAGTCCTAGAAGCAATAATTTCCCAATATTAATAGTATACCTTGGGTCTACATTTTGGTTTCTAAATACCATTTTCTAATAAAAGAAACCAGAGCTCCTTGGAGAGGTGGTTGATGTCAGGGTTGGAGTGGATAAACATAAGAGGAGCCAGGAATGTCTCATGGTGCCGTAAGTAAGCAATTGCTCCAAAACAGCTGGTGCGTCAAAAGGACAAAGTAGTCAACCCAAAGGAGTTCCTAATGGCAAAGTCTGGAACAATTGAGGAATAGTACTGGATAATAAATAACCCATAGAATGGCACAAGTTTATACCAATGTAAATATAGAAGTAGGGGAAAAGAAATACCTTTCCTTAAGAAGTACAAATTGGACTTCCGGCCAAGATGGAGGCATAGGTAGACGCACTGTGCCTCCTCGCACAACCAAGATAGGGACAACAACAATATACAAACAAAATAACAACCAGAACTGACAGAAAATTGAAGTGTATGAAAGTCGGACACTCAAGGATTTAAAAATAGACACTTTCATCCAGACCGGTAGGAGGGGCGGAGTCGGGCAGCCAGGCGAGGGACGCGGAGCTGAGAGCTGAGCACCCAGAGTGGCGCACAGGCCCGCAGCAGGCAGACCCTGGGCGCACAAGCAGCGGCGGCTGGTGGGCCCTGGCCAGGGGGTGTCGACCGGCAGACCCAGCAAAGCGGCCATTGTGAAGCAAGGCACTGCCCGCAACTCAGGGTCCCAGCACTGGGGAATAGAGCTTGGGTCACTGACTGAGAAGGAAGGTCCCACGGGGTGCACAGGCCCACCCACACCAGAATTGGTGCCCGAGGGGCCCGGTTGGCTTGCGGAAAGCAGCAGAAGGGTCTGGGGTCCTACAGAGAGCAGAGCAAGCGCCATTGTTCTTTCTCGGACCCCGCCCCCACATACAGCGTCACAACCCAGAGACTGGGGTGCCCCGCACTGGTGAATTCCTAAGGCCCGCCCCTCACTACAGGAGCTCCACAAGACCAAAAAACAAAACAAAACAAACCAAAACCAAAAAACAGCAAAAGATGGCTCAAACAAAAGAAGAATGGAAAGCCCCAGAAGTCATCCTTTTAAGCAACCAAGAGATAGCCAACCTATCAGATGCACAGTTCAAAGCACTGGTTATCAAGATACTCACAGAATTGGCTGATTTTGGTCACAAACTAGCTGAAAAAATGCAGGCTACAGTAAATTTAATGAGGAAAGATGCACAGGGAACCAATGGTGATAGAATAAAAGATGGGTCTCACATCAGTGGAGTGGAGCAGAAGGAAGAGAGAAACATACAACCAGAAAAGAATGAAGAAATAAGAATTCAAAAAAATGAGGAGAGGCTTTGGAACCTCCGGGACACCTTTAAACGTTCCAACATCCAAATTATAGGGGTACCAGAACGAGAAGAGGAAATACAACAAGCGGAAAAGATATTTGAACAAATAATAAAGGAGAACTTCCCCAATCTGGCAAAGGAAATAGAATTCCAGGAAGTCCAGGAAGCTCAGAGAATCCCAAAGAAGTTGGACCCAAGGAGGAACACACCAAGGCACATCATAATTACATTACCCAAGGTA
>JAPYXV010002714.1:0-12889 GCA_028533065.1 Trachops cirrhosus
AGCATGCTGCCTGTTATCTTGTCCATACAGAAAGTCTGAGTTAATTAAGCTCACTTATTTGCATCTTCCCTTACTCCAGAGAATGTTTGAAGTGTTTATAGAGAAACATAAAATTCAGTAGAATAAAAAAAAATAGATGGGAACATTGCAGTGGAGAAAAAAATAAGGGTAGATAGATTAAGACAGTAGGAAAGCAACTTGTTTTCCCTCATGTCATTTGTAGTTGCTAGAGCTGGGCTATCCTAGCCAAAAAAAAAGGAGAGAGAAAGAAGGAAACTTTGTTTATAAAAATAACATGGTTATTAGATTAAAAGAATAGATGCTCAGGATCACAGTTTTTCCTGGTACTGAGGCTGAGAGAATTTTCCATAGCACGTTCTCATAGAAGAACACTGTGGCCTATGGACTGTACTCCTGAACTCTCGTGGAAGTAGTACACCGGAGACTGTTTCCTAGAACAACCGGCTTGGTAAGGCTTACAGGATTACACCAGCATGCATGGTAATTAAAGCAGTGTTCTGAGGGATAATCAGTGCAGTTCAGGTTCACGGCTCCCTGATGGCTGCACAGGATCCAAAGACAACATCCAGGAGTGGGTGGACTCAGTCTTTCAGGCATTTCTCCATGAATATTATTTCTTGTAATCCAGTGTTTTTCAATGTGCAGAAGAGAAATTTGGGTTACTTTTCTGGGAACACGAAAGTCTATGAGTTGGCTCAGACAAAATCGTTACCCTCATTTCACAGATGAGGAAATAGGACCTTGGAGAAGCTGATGATTTTACAAGGCTGTGTGGTCGGTCAGTGGCAGAGCTGAGACTAAAGCCAGTTCTTCCAACTCTAAGTCTAGGGCTCTTTCCACCATTTCATCTTTCTTCTCTAATTTAAGTATAATTCTGTTATGATTTTAAAGTGTTAAAATTGAGTATTTTAAACATCCTTTTTGTACTCTCTACTTAGATGTTAAATTCTTAGTAGAAAGAAAACATTCACTATTGGGCTGAAGTCCCATCCCTTCTGAAATTGGTGGGTTTTATTCCTGAGCACCTTTATGGTTTTTATTTTTATTTTTTAAAAATATTTTATTTACTTATTTTTAGAGAGAGGGGAAGGGAGGGAGAATGAGAGGTAGAGAAACATTAATGTGTGGTTGCCTCTTGCGCACCCCCTACTGGGGATGTGGCCTGGAGCCCAGGCATGTGCCCTGACTGAGAATTGAACCAGAGACCCTTTGTTTCTCAGTCTGGCACTAAATCCACTGAGCCACACCAGCTAGGGCTGTTTTTTATTTTTACCACATATGTATGTTTGTATTTAAAATTTACGTAAAGTACATACGTGACGTCATAGTATATCAGTCATTTTGTACTGCTCCCCCTCTCCAACTTTATAGTTTTGATATTATTACCTTGCTGATATTGGTTGTCCTTTCATTTTAGGTGTGGAATAGTTTTCCCTTGTCTGAGTCAAGCACCCACAGTTTATCCTTTCTCCTACCAATGGGATTTGAATATTTTCACGTTTTTCTGTTACAGACAGTTCTGCCACGAACATTCTTGACTATGTCTCCTTGTGTTCATGTGCAATTTAGGGTATTTTTCAGTTGACAGAAATTAATTAACTCACCACCAGTTGATGATCCTTCCTGAGCATCAGCCAGATGTAGAAAACCTTGCACCCAAAATGTTGCTGGGGTCCCTTTGTAGCCAGTGCTGATCGTAGTCACTGCTTTCCAACTCCCTTTGTGTCTCTCTGGTTGATTGGTTCAGGGTCTTGACTCTTACCCGTTCTAAGCACTGTTCATTTTTTAAGGGCCCTGTATACTCTGGCTCCCTCTGCTCACAAGAGATAATAGCCTCACTTACTATTTTCCTGATAAAAACGAGGTCATCCGATGAGAGCTCCCTAAATCCTCTCTCCCACCCAAACTTCTCAGCATTTTCATCCACAACTGTCAATGTGTTTTACAAACCACAGATTCTTTATGGAATCAATGGAGGTAAATATTTTTAAAAGATTTCTCAGACCCCAAAGTGGAACTTTGTCTTACCAGGAGATGTACCATCTTCAAAGTCATTGACTCAAATATTCTTTGTCTAGCTTAAATCCTACTCTCACTGTAACAGTTCTTGAACTTCACCCAGACATCAGTCTGCATGTGCCCCCATTCCGTCTCTTCACCCCTTTCCTGTCTTTGTGTCCTGTCTTTGTACTTCTTCCAGCTCTCGGCTCCCGCCCTGGACATCTCTCCCACGGCCTGATTGTTTCCTGCACTGGCCTGCTGCTTCGCTGTCAGCCTGGGAACCCTCCTTTATTTCTCCCGTGTTCAATACCCAGGTTATTTTTCTAAGTTTTAGTTTAGTTTTTTAATTTTGCTGGAGTACTTTCTTTCCTCTTCCTTGGTTTACTTCCTTATTTTGTTGGAGTAACTCTTTCAGTAGCTTTCTAAGAGTGAATAAATAGAACATAACTTTTTAAAAAAGCCTTGTATAAAAGTTTGTCCAGAAAAAGTCCACCCATGTAAATATAGTGAGAATGGCTTGCACAATATCTATGTACCCTGGCAGCCAAGGAGAGTGGACTAGAATGTTCATGCATGAACAATGACAGCTTTACTATACTTACTAGTCAGTGGGGGTGGAAGACACTGTTGAGAGAACATGTGTACTGTGTGGCTGTTGCATGTAAAATGAATGCACGAGTAGAGCAATGAATCTGCATCAGATTTTGTGTTAGCTTGAACATTGCTTCATGGACACTATTCGGATGATTCAGAAGGCTTTCAGGGACAGTGCAGTGACTGCTGTGCAAATAAAAGTGTGGCACAAATGCTTCAAAGTCACAGCAAGATCAGGACCATGTAAACTGTGTTTTTTGCCTGGGGAGGGGTTGTCTATCATCAGGACACCCCTCCAGGCCAAACAGTTAATAAGGAGTACTACCTCAATGTTCTTTGTTGATTGAGAGATGCAATATGATGAAAATGGCCACAGCTACGGGAAACTGGTGATTGGCTGCTTCATCATGACGACATACCCCCTCATGTATCATGTCTCATGCAGAGTTTTTTTGGGGAAACATCAAATCACTCAAGTGACTCAGCCCCACTACATCCCAGATTTGGCACCCTGCAACTTCTGGCTTTTCTCAAAACTAAAATCACCTTTGAAAGGGAGGAGATTTTTTTCAGTGAGATTCAGGAAAAAGCAGAGGGGCAGCTGGTGGCAATTGCAATGAAGGATTTTGCAGAGTGTTTTGAACAGTGGAAGACATGCTGGGAGAACTGTGTGAGGTCCCAAGGTGCCTGTTTTGAAGGGGACTGAGATGTCATTGTCCTGTGTATAATTGTCTATTTTTCATAATACATGGCTGGATACTTTCTGGACAGATCTCATGTCAGGAAATGACTTTTTTTTTATTACCCCTAACACTCGATTAATACTTTAGCTGAATGTAAATTATAGGATGAAAATCATTTTCTATATCATTTTAAAATACTGTGATAAAACATTCCTAACAAAATTTACCAATTTAACCATTTTTAAGTGTACGGTTTGCTCCATCTAATCAGTCAGGAAACCTTGTGGGCACCAGCTCTGGGAGATACTCGGAATCGGACCCCGGATCGCTCCTGCAGCCCTGGTCCCAGCCATCATCATCTGGATTGCTGTAATAGCTTTCCTCCCAGCACTTTATTATGGAACTTCTCAAATACACAGCAGAGTTGAAAGACTATTAGACAAATACTCGTGTTCTCAACACCTAGATTCCACCTTTACTCTTTTACCATACTTGTTTTCTCAGTTAGCGATTACCCAGCCCTCCATCCATGGCTCTGTAACATTCAGCCTCTTCACTAGTCTCCCCGCGTCATTCCTTGCTATGTCTTTTGTTCTCAACACATCAATCTGGGTGATAATTTTGAAACATAGCATATTTTTTCACACCATAAGATGCACCTAGGTTTTAGAGGAAGATAGGAAAAAAAATTGAAGAAAGAAATGTGGTAAAATATTTAATAACATAACATAATATTTGACCAATGTAAATGTAAACAGAACTCAACAGCAGCATTAACAGCCATTGTTCCTTCCAAATTTGGGGGGGGCACATCTTATAATCCAAAGAATAGTATATCTCCCCTCTGCTCAAAACAGATATGGCTACCTATTTCACTTCTACTAATTCTGTAATCCTTATGATCCTAAAAGGGAAAATTGCCTTGGCAACTTTCAGATTCCTGTGGAATTGTGAATTCATACTCAGTTTCTGTGCAGTGCTATGTCACTTGCATCACTCAGGATGAAACTGACTTTTGTCCTTCGGAGGAAATAGACTGTGCTGCTTGTTCAGGAGGGCTGTTCCCACCAGGGTAGTTTTCTTGCATTTTGCTCTCCATTTGAGCATGTTTGTGGGTGTGGATGTTTATAAATGAGGCTAAGTCTGATTTCATGAGGGCTTTCTAGAATGAATTCTGTCTAATAGAATATGACTTCTTGCTTTAATATTATTAATAACCTAATGAGTAAAGAAAAAGCTAGTGAAATCTGTTAGCAGCACGCGGAACAAAAACTTTAAACTCTACCTCTCATTATACATTGTAATGTGAAAGAGTTAAGCGAAGAACTGTTGATTCTGTGTGCAACATCGTGAAGCCTTTTATGACTTTCAAATCAAGTTCATCTAATGGT
The DNA here is from genome assembly GCA_028533065.1 of Trachops cirrhosus. Lineage (NCBI taxonomy): Eukaryota > Metazoa > Chordata > Mammalia > Chiroptera > Phyllostomidae > Trachops > Trachops cirrhosus. Next base: position 4,691 of record JAPYXV010002714.1, read on the forward strand.
GTTGTTTCTAAAAACATTCAATTATTATCATTTTTTCTTTTGTTTCCTATATTTGCCAGTTCCTTCAAGTTCCTTTTTTATATTTGTTTTGATTTCTTTTCTTCTTGGAGACTCTCTAAACGTCTGATAACCTTTGACTGTCCACTCATATTTAATAGTGAGGAACGAAAAGGCCAATTCCTGGAATTTCACAGTAGACTGATTTGGTGGGGAACTGACCTTTCTATCAAGGAACCCAAATAGCAGTAACTGGAGGTCTTTTCTAGGATGTCTTTTGCTTTTTCCAATAAAGGATCATTTGAAATCCAACCTGTGGGTAGAGGTAGGGTTCATGGGAATAGGTCTGGTGCCAGTGCTCTTGGAATAGGTGAGGTACTGAGGGCCAGGGGTCCTGCTGCTACCGCTCCTGTGCAGACAGACTTGTCTAAAGTCTTGCGATCAGACCTCCCTTCGACACTCTGTGCCATTCGTTTTCAGACCTGTGTCTCCTTCTCAGCATCTGCAGGATCTCTTGCTTCAGTGTCCCAAACCTCTTAGGGTTTCTTTCAAAGATAGGGGTGGGGAAGGTGGACTTAGTAGGAAACACTGGAATCTTTGGTAGCAGCTTAGGAGCAAAGTAATGGAGTCACAGGGAGAGGTGATCACAAAAGCAATGAAGGGATGTAGATGGGGGAAAGCCCAAGCCCTTGTCAGATGTCTCCATGCTTTTTGGGAGACTGGTGACTTGGTGGTAGCAAAGGCCAGGGGATTTTTGCTCAGGGAAATTACAAACTGTAGAAAAATTGAGTGTGGAGTACAAGGGAAGAAGAATTTCTAGGTTAAAATGTGCTGATGGAAATTAAAAATACTTCCTGAGGACACACTTTCTAGATCTGTGCTGATTTAACATATCAGATTTTGTGGCATCAGAAGTTTTCATCCTTAGTTTTTTTTTCATTCTTCATTTTAGATTTATGGCTAGCTTTTCATTTTTACTGCTGATAAAGAAATTGGATAATCCTGATAAATAATTTGGGGTTATAATAAATACCATTTATATACCGTAGTAACTGTCCCACAGTAAGCACTCAATAAATGTTAGTTGTTACTGCAGTTTTTTAGTTTAATGAGCTTTTTTGTTGAATTTCCACAACCACCCTTAGAAGTATTACCATTCCCATTCTGTAGCAGTGGACACTGCAGTTCAGAACACTGGGACTTGGTCAAGGCCAACAGAAGGCTGTGTTAGGGAAGTGGCTACATTCACTCAGAACGCTTTTATCATGGTTGGAGTGGGAGGTTTAGCAGCACTGTTGGTATTGGCCGGTGAGATAGCAAGCACAGCGGTATTGTATCCGGACAATGCTACGTGTTTGTTTTCCAAAAGTGTAGTGAATAGATAGGATTGCTTGTTTTGGCATTTTGTGGTGGTTATTAGAAAAATAAAGTGCCTGAAAGGAGACAATAGAGTAGACTTTAAAAGTAATCTGGTCTGGGGATTTGTACTGATTGCTTCTGGTTAAATGAAGATGAAAACGTAAGCAATAGCAGAGTTAGGAAAAGTTAATGGGAAAAAGATGCAGAAATTTATTGTAAATGTGGAAACGACTTCCTTCTGTGAGCTTGTAAACAGATCAGTGTTAATAATTGTCAGTTGCTAGGAATAGCTCTGTAACTTAAGTGACAGAAGGGAGATCCTTCAGATTTCCTAGGTGGATGGTAAATAACATGGTGAAGTACAACAATAGAAACAAAAAGGGAGAATGAGGGAGGCCCCCCCAGGGGAAAAGCTACCCTTTACATCACTCTGTTAAAGAATAACCTCAGTGCACTTACTGTATCCAGCTATGATGTACCTTCTGCTCAGCCTTGGAAGATAAGATAGGTGTCCCTTTCTCCCTGTTGCCACGGTGATTTTCCCAGTGCTGTTAGACAGGGAGGGCTTGTTAGCAAACTGCGTAGTAGTGAGACAGTGAGAGACTCCACGAGCTACCGAGAGGCTTGTAGGAGTCTTTATGAGAAATTTTTTATAAACTCAGAATTTTTCTAATATTTCATTTGTATCAAGAGGGTATTTTTCTTCTTATGAAGGTTTCACAGCATATGGATTAGACAACTGACCCTGAACCAAATAGTACCTGAGTCCCCATTTTGTTATTTTATTAAATAAAAGCAAAAACATTTTTCTTACTACAGCAGAAGTGTACATTCCTCTGAAATTAAAAAAAAATGCAGGTAAGCAAAACAAAGAAAATGAAAACCACCTGTAATTCAATTCATTAAAAATAATCTCTCTTCAAATTTCATTTTGAGTTGAAAAAATTGTAATTGTAATAATCCAAAGTAAATGCCAAGATTTCTTCAAAAAGGGGAAATTCTCTAGTGTTTTGAGGTTTTAGAGATACCAGAGACGTATTAAGATGTATTGTATAAGCAAACCACAGTCATTTCAAAATCACTTTCGCCATGTGTAAACACGTATACATTAATTCACATGATTCCACTTGACCTTAGACTCTTTAATGCCACTACGTTAATTCTTTTCCCAGTCTTTGGTTATGTGCCTGAAGATGGTCCATTATTCACTTTGAAGAATAGCCTCATTTCTTTCCACTCTGAAATAAATGATGCTTGTTCCTTAGTTGTATGTAACTTTGAAAAGGAAAAGTAAAGCTGTGGGAAGCGCTCTTTTGCACTGCGATTCTACCTGAGAAAGCAGTGCTCGTGCTCCGAATGCAAATGATAGGATGGCCCCCAGAGATTTGGGCTGATAGACCTTTTGGGTTTGGGCAAGCCCTTATTCCTTTCTGCCTTCTGTTTTCATATTCTCTGTAGCTTCTCAATTTAGATCCTGAGAAATCTCTCAAAGCTTTTCCTTTCTACTGTTTCAGTTTTTCATGGGCCCTATTTGGCAAGTAAAGTCCTCTCTAGAGATTTCTCACCGAAAACAGTTGTGTTGGAAATGTCATAAATTGTTCATGTCCATGGGTCACGCGTGTAGTTCTTTGGCTACTCCATTTGCTATAAGGTACCTTACATCCCCATGGCTCTGTTTTTATTTTTAATATAAATACATTTGATACCTTGTATTTGATGAACACTGAATGGCAGTGAATGGCTTCAAGGTGTTATCTGAATAGTGCTCATGGGACTGTCTGGGGTGAAAAACTGATTTATAATAAGTACACTCCAGACAGTCACGTCTGTTTCCAGCTTCAGGTGACGGGCTTTCTTCCTTTGTTTCCATAACACCTTCTACATACATTTCTGAGAGGATATATATGCTCAATATTTTGTGCATCATTTGCAGAAGATTAAATTCCTTGAAAGCAGGGTCTAGCACATTATAAATACTTGTTGAATAAATGGAGGAGAATAGATGAAATCTGACGGAGTTGAAGTTAGCTCTATGAGGTGCCTACCTGTATCAGTTAAGAGCTTGAAGTCCCAAGCCAACCTGGGCTCCGGTGTTAGCTCCCTCACTTCTTAGCTGTGTGTCCTTAGACAACTGTGTGTGGCATTTGTGCATTCAGTTTTGTCTTTTCAACTATGGGGATAATTGAAGTACTTAACTCGTAGAGTTATAAAGATTAAATGAGGTTATATAAGCAAATTACTTGGAACAGCGCCTATAGATAGTAAGTGCTATAAAAGTGTTTGCTACTATTATTATCATCCTCTTTTGTTTGTTTACATAGCCTTGGCATGGAATGGAGGGTGCCCATGGCCAGTTCACTCTGGAAGTCGGTTTTTGTCCTGGCATGATGAAGAAGTGCTTTGCCTTCACTTGGGGTTCAGGAGCCCTTGGGCAAGGGAAGGGGGAGAGGAGGTCCTCAGTACATGAAAAACTGAGGACATTTGTACCTCTATCAGTCTTCAGGCTGCACAGGCTCACTTGAGCTAATAAACGGCTTTTCATTTTGGATAAAATCCTATCAACTCAGTACAGTAACACTGTTACATCAGGCAGGCTCTGATTCATTTTAATTCAGAGAATAAAACAATTATTAATTAATGAGCAGTTTATCTGGAAGGTAAAATCTTTAACAACAGCAGTCTGTGGGAGAGATAATAAAAGGGTTTTGGATACTAAACAGAGTGGGGAAGACAGGATTGAAAGATTTTTGAAGACTGGCTATATAGCATTAATTGTTTAATGATTTTTATTCTTTGTATTTTTAAAGTCATCTGTTGGATATTTAATATGATTATATCTAGCCGTTGACCTATTTTTAGTACCCCCCAACATTTTCTTATGAACAGTTCTAACATATAGCAAAGTAAAAAAATTTACAGTGAATGCCCGTATCCCTAACACATAGATTCTATCGTTAATGTCTTGCGATACTTACTTAGCTCCATGTGTGTACATTCCTCCATCCCTCTGTTTTCTAATACATTTTATATTTTTGTATGTGGTTAGCTTTATTTAGATAGGAAAGTCGTCAACTGCCTGAGAAAGGTCAATGTTTTGTTCTTAGCCCCTAGGATACTAATAGTGGCATTTACATACAGGAGGCAATACTTTTAAAGAGTGGCAGAATAAGAATTACTCCTACTGGAAGGAGTCTTGAGTCAAATTGGGAGGGAAACAATTCAATAGATAACCCATCAAAACATTCTTTTTGATAGAATACTTTTAGTTTCACTTTGTAAACTGTGCAGGGTCAACCCTTGCTGTTTCCAGTAAATGGCAACATTTATGGAGAAGAAATAGAATTAAGTTAAATAAAAAGTTTTAAAGAAAATTTTTGCCGGGTGAAGGTTAATGATAAAATGCCTAAGATACAAGTTTGTGTCAACTTGACTTCCCCTAGACCATATACAGAATCTAACGGCGTAGCTTTCCTTTTCACCAGCAGTTCAGAATCCACAATGCTGGCTCTTTGGGAGTCGGCCAGCAACTCCAATGAGCATGAATAGGTCACAGGGCAAAATCTTGATTATGATTCAAAAAAGAAGGCGTAGTCACTTTGTTCCCCTTCAACTAAGGAAACATTCACTAGAAGACTCTGATTCTTTGGGAGGGCAGTTTTTGGTTTCTGTTCGCTGCTCATGCATGTTTACTAGAAATGCAGAAACTGCAGAGTTACTGATGAGCATTTATCCCTTTCACTTTTAGTTCCACTTCTTTAACTGAGATGGACATGATATAATCTCCACTGAGTCGAATGATGGCATCCCGTCCTGTGCTTCCCACTGAAGATGAACAGGTTTCCTTGGGCATCGATGATCTCCATATTTCACTGCAAGGTAATTAGGATGGGGTCCCCACCCGTGTCATCTGTGGAAACCTTACCCTCATCTATTCACAAATCATATTGCTTTCTGTCTCTCTTACGTATTTTTCCAATTGGGAGAACCTTTCAGTATACAACCTGGATGTTTTATTGCTATCTCAGCTCTCTAGAAAGTAAATACCTGGAAGGAATTTGGTATCTCAGTTTCTCATTCTGAGTGTATGTATTTTCTTTGAAGTAAGCATTAAATAGTTGCCATAATTTGTTTGGCATTGTTTACACTTGTTTTGCATCTTTGCACATAGCTTTATATATGTGTATGTGTATGTGTATGTATGTATTATGTATTCAGTCATTCATTATTTACATTTTTTTCTATTACAGTTTATACTTAATGTTATTATATTCATTTCAGGTATACAGCATAGCAGTTAGACAATCATATACTTTATAATGTATTCCCCCTGGTATTTCCAGTACCCAGCTGGCACCCTACAGAGTTATTATAATATTATTGACTATATTTCCTATGCTGTACTTTATATCCCCGTGACTATTTTGTAACTACCAACCTATACCTCTCAATCCCTTTACCTTTTTCATCCAGTTCCCCAATACCCTTACCCTCTGCCCATTGCCTCTTTTAAATGTACATCCTATTTTGTACCTAATAGAAAGGAATAGTAGTAATATAAATGAATGGCAATGTTTCAGTCATGCTTCTTGTGAAATTTGGCAATATTTGGTTTGTACTTTGAAAATGCATTAGTTACTAGGCTTTCCACCTTTGCTGATAAAGCAAATCTTGGAGGTGAGTAGTTGGCTAGTGTAGAAGAAATAAGGCTATGGCAAGTTTTTGCAAACATTTATGTAGCTATGTATTTTAAAGTAATTTTAAGGTTGTGAACAGTATTATGCAACATTCTTAGAATGTTACTTAGAAGTCATAAATTTTGAGTTATTTATTTTTATTTTTAATTTTATTTATTAATTTTTAATTGAGGTATAATTGACATGCAGCACTGTATTAGTTTTAGGTGTACAACATAATGAGTTGATATTTGTCTATTTTATGAAATGGTCACCACAATAAGTCTAGCTCTATACATATCACTATACATATTTACAGAATTTTTTTCTTGTGATGAGAACTTTTAAGATATATTCTCTTAGGAACTTTTCAATGTGCAATAAAGTATTATTAACTATAGTTGCCATTTTGTGCATTACATTTATTTGTAACATTTATGATAAGATCCCAAAATGACTTTCTGATATTTTCTTTTTAATTAAAAATGTGTTTTGAGTGATTAGATTCTTGAGTTTGGGGTCAATAGCTGTTGCAATAGACTATATCTGTATGTATCAGACTTTTAAAAATAACTATCATGTAATTTGTATAGACTGGGAAACATGTAATGTGCTGAGAGGTAGTATACATCTAGAGTAGAAACTGCATGGTTGAGAGGAAAAAATTATAAACCAGAAGTCTGGTTTTTACCCTTTTTCTTTGTTTTGACATTTCTATTCAGTGGCTTCCTACCACATGTGGGGTGAGGTCTAGACTCCTTGGTGTGGCTCACAGGCTCTTCCTTCTGGTGCTCGCCTCTCTCTCCGCCCTCATGTCCCACCTCACCCCACAATCACTGCTCCAGCGCCATGGCTCCCTTAAGGCCATACTCCTCCTACCTGACTGCTTTTGTTTAGGTTGTCCCCCCTATAGTCCCCCAGCCTCCTCTTCCCACTGGGAGAAATCCTTCTCAGCTGTCCCTCCTCTGTCCCTTATCCCTCCCAATGTCAGCCAGACTCAGCCTTCTGAGCCTTCCTCTTTCTGCGGCTGAGATTTGCAGTGACTCCTCTATTCTCCCATGGTCCCTATTTTAACACTGACAGTGTTGTAGTTTTCGCCCCCACTGCAGGGTGCGCTCCCAGACTTTTATGTACATGCTCCAGCACTCTTATATGCATTATCTCATTTGATCCTCACAATATGATTGTGTTTTTATCTGCAAGGCACAGAGAAGGACACCATTGCTCAGGAAGCTGGAATACTTTCCCAGAGTCACACAGCTAGTGAGCAGCAGAGCTGGGTTTTGACCTGGAGGGTAGTTTTGTTTCCACTGCACCACCTGCTCTCGGCTGCCCCCGCCCACCCCTGACTCATTTCAAAGGACAGTTTGAAAGAGGGAATCTGGAAAATCCACTTAAATCTTAGCCCTATCCCAGTTAATCCATATTAAACTTCTATAGTCAGAGTATAGATAGACTTGTTCAAGTAACATTAATGATCTCTGGTTTATAAGTAGCTCAAGATAATTTAGCAAATTACTGAGAAATGATTGGTTTCTCTTATACTGTGTTTTGAATTATACAGAGTTATACAGCCTGCCTTACAATAGGAGATGAGTATGGGATGTTTGCAATGGGAACGTGTAGACATTCACTACTGGTGTGAAGTCTTTTCCTTCATGACATATTTCAAGGATCATGGTGCTGGGTGCATTACTGTATTAGGGAGAGATGAGAAGCTAATGCTGTAGTGTGGTGAGGTTGACCCTGGGCAAGGACTGCTCACATTAAACAATTACTCTGCGGGGTATCAACCAAGAGGTTCTCGTGACTGTAGAAGGAAGGTTAACAGTGAGATGAATAGATCAGAGTCATGAATAGATGACTCAGATTTCCTGAGTTAAGTTTTATATTACCAACAGGTTTATACTGATTCTTTCAGCCAAGTTGTTGAGAGAGAGAAAGGAAAAGAGAAGAAGGAGGATGAGGAGGAGGAGGAGGAGGTGGAGGAGAGGGAGGGAAGGAGGAAAGGAAGGAAGCAAGGAACTTAGGAACTTGTATGTATTTCTGAAGGTAACTTTGGTTTCATGGCAGGATTACTAACTATTTGGATAAAAGTCGACAGGCAGTATTTTGTACATTTAGTGACTGCTGAACTGCAGGATGTTGGCAATAGCCTTATTTACACGAT
>JAPYXV010002715.1:0-12888 GCA_028533065.1 Trachops cirrhosus
ATACACTTCAGTTTTCTGTCAGTTCTGGTTGTTATTTTGTTTCTATATTGTTGTTGTCTGTATCTTGGTTGTGCAACGGGGCACAGTGCGGCTACCTATGCCTCCATCTTGGCCGGAAGTCTGGTCTTGAAATCTTGGGTATTATGTGTGCCCTTAACCCGGCAGCAAAAGAAGGAGCGGCCCCCTCTTTTCTTGATTTTTCATTTGTTTCTGAACTCACTGGTCAGTTGCCTTTTTTTTTTCCCTTCTCTGTTTTTTCCCTCCACCAAATCCTAAATGCTGACATTCTCTGGAATCACCCCTCTTCTCCCTTCTCATTCCACACCCTCTCTGTGAACTCAGCCCACACTGGCTCTCAGACTCAACAACCCAGATTTCTCTCACCATCTCCCTCCCACCCTCCCTGTACCTCTCCATCCTTTCCAGAATGGTGATGGCACTTTAATCAGTTTTTCTGAGATGTGAATCCTCTCTTTATGGCCCAGCTGGCCCACATGGATGTCATGCTCCCTCTTTTCGAAACTAGTTGTAGGCCCCACACCCACCCATTTCTCTCATCTCCTCAGGCCTCTGTGTATAACCCTCTAAATGGAACCTCGTTCTCCAGAAAACCTCCACACCTTATCTCTCCCCAGCACTTGAAGCTTGTTCAGACTTATCTCCTCAGTCACCTTCACCAGAAAACCCTCCCTCACCTCCTCACCCCACTTCACCTCTGCTGGGTGCAGACTCCACCCTGGGCATTGCAAGTTTATTCACTTCTTATTTTATTTTAAAATAGTTCAGACTTATAGGAAATTAGCAAGAATAGTTTGAATAATTTTCATTATGCTTCACCCAGTTTTTTTTGTTTTGTTTTGTTTTGTCGCCCCCCCAGCATTTCCATATATGCTTCATTATTATGTTTCTCTCCCTATATATGTCATTTTTTTCTGGTCCATTTGAGAGTAGATTGCACAAGAGGCTTCATACTTTAGTGGGAATTTCCCAAAAATGTAATCAGAGCATGTTGTCAAATTCAGATAGTTAACATTGATGTAATACTTTCATCCAACGTACAGCCATATTCTGTTTTGGTCAGTTGTCCAAACTATGTCTTTCAGCGCTTTTTCTTGGTACCTGATTCAGTCCAGGACCCCACATTTCATTTAGTCATGTCCTTTCATCTGTAACAGCTACACAACTTTTCTTTTCCTTTCCTTTCATGACACTGAGATGTTTTTAAAATACAAACCAGTTTTCATAGATTGTCTCTCGGTTTGGGTTTGTTTGATTAGATTCAGGTCATGTGTATCTAACCAGAATCCCACACAGGAGGTGTCATTTCCCCTCAGTATCATGTCCAGAGTCACACACTCGATTCATTTGCCCCCATTGGTATTGTTACCTGGTTTCTCCACTCTGTTGTTGGTATTTTCCTTTTGTAATTATTAAGGAATTTGTGGGGAGATATTTTAAGACTATGCAAGCCTCTTGTGTCCCCAGATTCTCACTTGCTTGATTCCTGCCTGGGTCCGTTTTCACCTTGATGAACACTGATTTTTTTTTTTTTTTTTTTTTTTTTAGCTTCATCATTTCTCTATATTTAAAAAATCGGCATTTTACTCTTAAGAGCTTTCCCTTCTCTACCCCATTATGTGTTTCTCTCTTTGAACTCATAGAATCTTAGTTATTTATTTGATGCTCAAAACTTTTTCATCATCCCAAACAGAAACCCTGGACCCGTTAAGCAATCACTCCCATTCCACCCCCACCACACACACATTGCCCCAGCCCCTGGCAACCACTAATCCACTTTCTGTCTGGATTTGCCTATGCTGGACATGTCATATAAATGAAATCAGATAATACATAGCCTTTTATGTCTGACTTCTTTAACTTAGTGTGTTTTCAAGGTTCATTCATGTTCTACTATGTGTCAGTACTTCCTTTCTTAAAGCTTCCTTTTTAAGGCTCAGTAATTTTCCATTGTTTGGATATGCCACACTTTGTTTATCCATTCATCCATTAACGGACACTTCGGTTGTTTCCACTTTTGGCTATTGTGAATAATGCAGTGTGCAATTTTTGTTTGAATAGCTGATGTCAGTTCTTCGGGTATATTCCTGGAAGTGGAATTTCTGGGCCATGTGATAATTCTATTTAACTTCTGGAGCAGCCATAACAGTTTTTCACAGTAGCTGCACCATTTTACATTACCATCAGCAACACACAAGGGTTCCACTTTCTCTACATCTTCAGTGTTTGTTATCTTCAGTTCACTGACAGTAGCCATCTTAGTGAGTAAGCTCGTTTTGATTTGATATGCTTTTCCTTAGTAACCAGTGATGTTGAGCATCTTTTCATGTGCTTCCTGGCCATTTGCAGATCTTTAAAGAAGTCTGTTTAAACCTTTGCCTGTTGTTAATTGTGTTGTCTCTCTTTCTGCTGTTGAAATGTAAGGGTTCTTTATATTCTGTATACTAGGTCCTTATCAGTTCTGTGATTTGCAAATAATCTTCCTCCATCTGTGAGTTGTCTTGTTATTTGCTTGATAGTGTCCTTTACACAAAAGATTTTAACTTTGATAAAGTCCAACTAATCTGTTATTTCTGTTGTTACTTATACTTTTGGTGTCATATTTAAAAAAAAAACTATTGCCAAATCCAAGGTCGTGAAAATTTACCCCTATGTTTTCTTCTCAGAGTTTTATAGTTTTAATTCTTACATTTAGGTATTTGATCCATTTTGAGCCTAGAATGGTAACTAGCACATAGTAAGCACCCACTGTTAGTTGCTGCTACCTTATTATAATTATTACTATTACCACATAAGGAATTAATGTCAGAGAAATGATTTTTAGGAAATATATACATTAAGAGTTTTATCACATTGTTGACTTTTAATTTTTAGGTGTGATACAGTATAGTAGATAGGTTTCCTAGAAAGAGTTCTTATCTTTTAGATATATGTTAAAATACTTAGAAATTAAGTGATACCATGCCTGGGATTTGATACTGTTGAATCGTGGCTGCTGAGCTGAGTTTTGAAGCATGAAGAGGAGTTGCTAAGCAGATGCGAGGCTGACAGGCATGTCTGACAGTGGGCACCACTTTGACAGAAGCAAGAGGCACTGCGCTCACCAAAAGGGCACGTCAGGCCAAGGAACAGCAGGAATTATGGATTTGTGTGGCACCTGCTAGCTCTGTGCAGTGTACCAGAATGGAAATCCAGACCTGGTCCTGCCCTCTTTCAGCTCTCTGTCCAAAGAAGATATTCACAAATTGCTATAAATGCTGTCAGAGCTAAGAGTGGTTGGAGAAGCTTCTCTGAGGAAACAGTTCTGAAAAAATGAGTAGATACTTTTAGGGAAGTGAGTTCCCAGATCTGGTAGAGGAAACATGTAAGAAAGCCTGAGGGAGGACGAGACAGTTGTGCTCACTGAAATGGAGAAAGGAACTATGGAGAGTCGGGGCAGGGAGGCATAGGACCGGCCAGTGAGGTCACAAGTTCCAAAGGAAAGCCATGGAAAAATTTCACTCTCAGGAAGAACTTGCAAGTGGCTGGAGATGCTGACAAGGGAACGGCCAGAGTGTAAAAGGGAGGGGCACAGGATCCTGGAAATGCTGGCATGTGTGGGGTGGGTGGAAGACAAGTCAAAGACTCAGAAGGTATGAACTCAAAACATAGAGACAGGAAGTTCAAGCGATGAGAACAGGAGGGTGGGAGCAGGCTGCTGTGTGGGAAGCTGTTGAGAGGGATCAGTTATCTCACAAGATGAAGCCTGAGGAGAGCCATTAGATCTGGCAGCACAGACCACTGGTGATCCTGGGTGCAGAGTGAAGCAGATACGAAAGGAACTAAAGAAAATAGCAAAGGAAGTTAGTGGAACAAGTGCAGTGCATATGAACACATGTACAGAAATTCGGTCCAAGAAGTAAGAGTTCGTCCATAAATAAGAACCGATACAGGAGTGGGAAAGGAGGAGACACCTAGAGAAGAAGGAAGAGCTCGGGAATGTAAAAGTGAGATGACAGCAATAGACTGACAGAGCCCTGACTGTGTGACTCAGTGCATTGGGCATCAACCCATAAACCGAAAGGTAACCGGTTAATTCTCAGTCAGGGCACATGCCTAGGTTCCAGGTTCAGTCTCCAGTTGGGGCTGTGCAAAAAGCAACTGATCAATGTTTCTCTTTCACATCAATGTTTCTCTCCCTTTTAGAGAGTAGGGAAGGGAGACAGGAAGAGAGAGAGAGAGAAACATCCATGTCTGGTTGCATCTCACACGCCCCCTGCTGGGGACCTGGCCCATAACCCAGGCATGTGCCCTAACTGGGTATCAAACCGGCAGGCAACCTGTTGGTTTGTAGGCCCACGCTCAATCCACTGAGCTTACACCAGCCAGGGCAATAAATAAAATCTTTTAAAAATGACAAAGTTTGGAAGGTGTAAGAAGTCTTCTAAGAAAGTAACAATGAAAGTAATGGCTAGCTTATGTCATGCTTCCTGTGCATGACAGGAGTCGGTGAGAGCTCCAGCTAAGACCTGGCAGGGTACACCTGCGCCTTCAGACAGCATCTGTCATGGGACGGCTGCTCATGTCTTTATTACTTATGCCACTAGCCAGGGAAGCCTGGGTGTGGGGTGTGGATACTGCGGAATGCAACCTGTTTGTACATTAAACACCAGTGGAAGTATTACTGCATGATGTGGGGGCAATGCCAATGTCCTGCCTGTGAAACTGCCCACAAGTTTCACAGGTAATAGAATCCAGAAAAATAAGTGTCAGAACTGACCTTTTATTCAGCTGTGAAAAATTGTGAAAATATTACAAATTGAATGATTAATAGTGTTTAGCATAATTAAATCATTGTCCTATGCTTTACAGATGATTAAACTCCAGGAAGTATTTAAAACATTTTATCTCGGAAAGCACAGTGGTCGAAAACTTCAATGGCAAACTACATTGGGACATGCTGTTTTAAAAGCAGAGTTTAAGGAAGTAAGTGCATTGTCTGTTAACATTTATTTATTATTTTTATAAGTATGTTAATAGAATTTTTAAAATCGTGATTGAACTTGGTAGCAAAGGAAAAGATTATTCAGTACATGTCAACACTGGCTTTCTAGGTCAGTAAAATTAAACGGCTGAGTGATTAATATCCCAATCAATAAAAAATCAACAAGAATAGAAAAGCCATTTACCTAACTGAAAAAGAGCAAAGGATGTGGAGAAGCAACTCATAAAAGCAAGATTAAAAAATCAATATCGATGAAAATGTGTTGCACTTTGCCAATCAATCAAAGGGTTGCAACTTAAATACAGTAAAATGCCACTTTTTGACTATGAAATTGATGAAGACTAAAACTGAAAGGGCAACTCTTGCCTCTTACCCACTGCTGGAGGGAGAGCCTGAGCTTTATGAAGGGCAGTTTGACAGTGCACATCTCAAAACTTCTCAAGTCACATGCTTTGTTGCAGTAGTTCCAATTCTGGGAATTCATATTAATAAGACCTTTTCTCGGGTTAATGTATAAAATTATCTGTTGCAGTGCTATTATTAAAAGTGATCATTCAAGAGGGGAAATGCATATAATGTATCACTAAACAAAAGAAGCTTATCACAAAACAGTCCCTTCATATTCAAATTTAACTTTAATTTTATAAATAAAATTACACTAAGCAAAAAGATTACAAAATTCCCATTTTGGTAACTATTATAATACATACTCTATACACTATAATTTATAGAGTTGACCCTTGAACAACTTGGGATTAAACTGTGCAAGTCCACTTACATGTGGATTTTATTTTTGAAAAAGTATTCCCTGCCCTGGCTGGTGTGGCTCAATGGATTGAGCACTGGCCTGCGAAACAAAAGGTTGCCAGTTTGATTCCCAGTCAGGGCACATGCCTGGGTTGCAGGCCAGGTCCCCAGTTGAGGGTGTGCAAGAGGCAACCAATTCTATGTTTTCCTTGCTCTCTTTCTCCTTTCTGTCTGTTCTCTCTAAAACTAAATAAATTTTTTAAAAAGTATTGCCCTGACTGTGGCTGAGTGGGTTGGGCAATCCCACAGACCAAAAGGTTACGGGTTTGATTCCCCATCAGGGCACATGTCTGAGTTGCAGACCAGGGATTGAGGGTGTGAGAGAGGCAACTAATCAATGTTTCTCTCGCATATCAATCTTTCTCCCTCTCTTTTTCCCTCCCTTCCTCTCTAAAAAATAAATTTTTGTTTTAAGTATAATGGGCCTTGGCTTGTGTAGCTCAGTGGATTGAATGCCAGCCTGTGAACCAAAGGGTCTCCTGTTTGATTCCCAATCAGGGCACATGCCTAGGTGGCAGGCTGGGTCCTCAGTAGGGGGTGCATAAGAAGTAACTACACATTGATATTTCTCTCCCTCTCTTTCTCCTTCCCTTCCCCTCTTACAAAAAATAAATAACTTTTTAAAAAATGTATAATGGCAGATGACATGATATTATTTAGGGAAATTCCTAAAGATTCCACGAAAAAACTACTAAGAACTGATAAATGAATTCAGTAAAGTAAGATACAAAATAAGTATCCAGAAATCAGTTGTATTTATATACATCAGTAATGAACTAAGAAAACAATCCTATTTAAAAGTGCATCAAAAAGGTAAAATAAAATACCTAGGAATAAATGTAGCCAAGGAATAAAAGACCTATACTCAGAAAATTATAAGACACTGAAGAAAGAAATTGAAGAAGATACAAATAAGTGGAAGCGTATACTGTGTTCATGGTTAGGAAGAATTAACATCATTAAAATGTCCATAGACTCAACACAATTCCTATCAAGATATCAATGATGTATTTCACAGAACTAGAACAAATATTCCAAAAATTTATATGGAACCACAACAGACCCAGAATTGCCACAGAAATCTTTAGAAGGAAGAACAAAGAGGAATCATGCTACCTGATAAAACTTGTATAAAACTATACTACAAAGCCATAATAATCAAAACTGCATGGTGCTGGCATAAAAAAAAGACACATAGATCAATGGGACAGAACAGAGAGCCCAAAAATAAACCCATGCCTTTATGTCAATTAACATTTGACAAAGGAGGCAGGAACATACAATGGGGAAATACTAGTCTATTCAACAAATGATAGTAGGAAAACTGGACAGATTTGTGCAAAAAAAAAAGAAATTAGACAATTTCTTAAACCATACACAAGAGTAAATTCAAAATGGATTAAACACTTTAAGACTCAAAACCATAAAAATCCTAGAAGAAAACATAGGCAGTAAAATCTCAGACATTTCTCATACCAGTATTTTTTTCTGCTATATCTGCTCAGACAAGGGAAACAAACGAAAAAATAAATACATGGGACTACATCAAACTAAAAAGCTTTTGCACAGAAAAGGAAGCCATCAACAAAAATGAAAAAACCACCCACCAAATGGGGGAACATATTAGCCAGTGACACATCTGATAAGGAGTATTATAATATCCAAAATCTATAAAGAACTTATAAAACCTGATACCAAAAAAAAAAATCCAATTAAAAAATGTCCACTTCTCACCCTGGCTGGTGTGACTCAGTGGTTGAGCGCTGGCCTGTGAACCAAAGGGTCACCAGTTCGATTCCCAGTCAGGGCACATGCCTGGGTTGCGGGCCAGGTCCCCAGTGGGGGCCACGTGAGAGGCAACCACACATTGATGTTTCTGTCTCTCTTTCTCCCCCGCTTCCCCTCTGTCTAAAAATAAATAAATCTTAAAAAAAAAAATGTCCACTTCTCCAAAGAGGATATACTGATGGCCAACAGACAGGTGAAAAGATGCTCGGTGTCACTAAATCATTAGATAAATGCATATTGTTACCAAACCACAATCATATGTCACCTCACACCTGTTTGAGTGGCTATCATCAATAAATCAACAAACAGCAAGTGTTGGCGAGGATGTGGAGAAAAGGGAACCCTAGTGCACTGTTGGTGGGAACGCAGACTAGTGCAGCCACCGTTGAAAACAGTATGGAGTTACCTCAAAAACTAAAACTGACTTAAAACTTAAAACTAAAACTTAAAAATAGAACTGACTGCCTTATGAGCCAGTGATTCCACTTCTGGGAAATATATTCAAAGAAACCCAAAACACTAATTTGAAAGAATATATGCTCCCCTGTGTTCATTCCAGTGTTATTTACAATAGTCAAGATTTGGAAGCAGCCTAAGTGTCCATCAGAAGATGAGTAGATAAAAAAAGCTGTGATACATTTACACGATGGAATACTACTCAGCCATAAGAAACAAATCTTACCCTTTGCAACAGCATGGATGGACCTGGAGAACATTATGCTAAGTGAAATAAGCCAGTCAGAGAAAGACAAATACCATATGATTTCATGCATATGTGGAATCTAATAAACAAAGTAAACACAAAAAATAGAAACAGACTCATAGACACAGAGAACAGACTCATAGACACTGACAGCTCTCAGAGGGGAAGGGTGTTGGGAAGCTGGGTGAAAAAGGTGAAGGGATTTAGCAAACAAAAAATTCATAGACACAACAGTATAGTGATTACTGAAGGGAAAGGGGGTGAGGGGAGGTAGAAGAAGGTAAACGGATACGGATAAATGGTGATGGAAGGAGATTTGACTTGGGGGGTGAACACACAATACAATGTACACATGATGTGACGTAGAATTGTACACCTAAAACTGATACAATTTTATTGACCAATGTCACCCCAATAAATTTAATAAAAATAAAGTGGACACAGTTCAAACCTGTATTAATCAAGGGTCAACTATATATACATATCTGTGTAATTATAGATACATTACACGTACATATTGCATTGTGTTATTGTGCAGGGTCATATACATAAAACCACACCTACTAGTCTTTAATGTATAGTGATGTTCCCCTCACTGGCAGCTTCGGAACTGCACCTCTGCAGCATGGTCACATGACACAGTTCTCGCCTTCCATGGCTAGGCCTGAGGATGAACCGCTCACACAGGATGCTCTGTCACCCACTCAGAACTAATTGTATGTTGAAAGTCTGTGAAGTGGGGACTTTTTGAATAGAGTTGGGGAACTGTGTGAGGTGCAAAGCTGGATTACATTAGTCATGTACATCACAGGCACATGGGAAGGGAAGCTAGGCCAACAGTTTATGATCATATGTGCTTATTCCATTATTCATTCCTTTAACCGCGATGTTGGCTGAATCTTTTGCTAGATTCTCTGTCCATACAGGTTTTGTCACTGGGCATTCTCATGCTCTGCCCACTCACTCCAGTGGCATGCCCACCATCATTAACAGGACCTCAGCGGGCTGAAAACACATGGGTACTGTTAGATCTGTGTCGGCAATATCTGACTTCAAGTAATCGTTACTCCCTTCCTGTTCAATACAATTTGCTAAAGAACTTTTTTCTGCCTTGGCTGGTGTAGCTTAGTGGATTAAGCGCGGGCCTGTGAACCAAGAGATCACGGTTCGATTCCCAGTCAGGGCACATGCCTGGGTTACAGGCCAGTTCCCAGCAGGGAATGCACAGGAAGCAACCATACATTGATATTTCTCTCCCTCTCTCCTTCCCTTCCCCTCTGAAGATAAATAAATAAAATCTAAAAAAAAAAAAAAAGTATATTACTATAAAAAAAAAGAACTTTTTTCCTACTTTAAAAAATACTTCAAGAGAAGAATTTTTAACTGCAATAACCAAGTCATTTTATTCTTATATAATTGGTAACATAA
This sequence comes from Trachops cirrhosus, assembly GCA_028533065.1. Lineage (NCBI taxonomy): Eukaryota > Metazoa > Chordata > Mammalia > Chiroptera > Phyllostomidae > Trachops > Trachops cirrhosus. Next base: position 9,729 of record JAPYXV010002715.1, read on the forward strand.
TTTCTTATTTGGTAGCTAATTAATTTCTTACATCACATCCCCCAAAGTTTGAGAACCAAAAGAAGCCTCTAAAAATTCTTTAAGTTTTTGCAAAATAGCTTCATACATGATATGTCTGTTTTCTTCAAGGGAAAGAAGGAGTTCCAGGTGTCCCTCTTCCAGACTCTGGTGCTTCTCATGTTCAATGAAGGGGATGAATTCAGCTTTGAAGAAATAAAAATGGCCACTGGGATAGGTATGAAAACCCTCCTGGAGAACGTATGGTTTGAGTGTCCTTGTTTTTAAAACATTCATTCATTTAAGAGAAGATGTAGACTCTGTCTCTGCTCGTGGCTCTTGATAGTATGGTTTCTTTCATTTTTTTTGAGTGTCTTCATTCATTGCAATGCTAATCTGTGCCTGCATTTTCTCCCCACTTAGAGGACAGTGAATTGCGAAGAACATTACAGTCCTTGGCCTGTGGCAAAGCACGAGTTTTGATTAAAAGTCCCAAAGGAAAGGAGGTAGAAGATGGAGATAAATTCATTTTTAATGGAGAATTCAAGCACAAGTTGTTTCGAATAAAGATCAATCAAATTCAGATGAAGGAAACTGTACGTATAAACTTTCTCTTTTTACTTAATAGGGAGGGTTGTTCATCAAGGAATCATTAGTTTTTATTATGTCTTGACTGTAAGAGTTCTAAGCATATTTTTGAAGTATCTAATTTGAATACAATGTTTATAAGAGTGCCACTTTTTTATTTTATTGATTATGCTATTACAGTTTTCCCATTTTCCCTTTATTCCCCTCCGCCCTGCACCCACCCCAGAGTATTCATTTTAATGTGTCTTTCATTAGTTTTATATTCACAAAAGGAGCAAAAATCAGAAAGAAATGCATATAACAGTTATTCATATTCACAAAAATGGTGTGGTAAGTCAGATTCCTATATCAAATTCTGTTAGTGGACAGAGTGTGTCATTTCCAAAACCCAGTGACTTGTCTTTTTATTTTTGCACAGCACATTTCAGCCATTCTCTCAGCCTCGGCCTCAACCAGGGTCCTGGGGTGGAAGTGGTAAGAGTTGTGGGTGTCATGAACCCAGACATGTGTTTGTGATCTGTAGCTTTTACCAGATTCTCAAGGTTCGTGTCCAGAGTGGGTTCTGGCCCACTGCCTGAAGGGCCCTCCTCATGCCGAAGCCCTTGCACCCCTGGGCAGTTGTCAGGTGTACAGGCCAGGTGGGCAGGTGCACCCCTGGCACCCACCATATAATATGGTGTCCAGCTGGCCCCTTGTACATGAAAATGAGTGAGGAGAGGCAGTTTGAAGGAGTTCGATTCCAACAATAGAAGGACAGCTTTTAATGGATCTAATCACAAATATTTTCTTCACTTCCCGCATTAGACAGTGATTCCTTCACTTACATAGAGTTATTAAAGTAGTCTGGTCAGAATATATATTTTATTATACAAAAAGAAATATAAAAGACCAATAAATATAAAATATGTTCACTCTGGTCAGTAATTCTTATGCAATTCAAATTAAAGTAACATTCCATTTTTCATCTATCAATTTGGGAAATGTTTAAAAGTATGTCATATTCAGGATTGGTATTTTTTTTTTTAAGATGTTCAGATAGGTACACCTTTTTTAGTGTGTAATTTCACATATCTGCTAAAGATTTAAATGGACATCTTTTGATCCATCCTTTTTACTATTAGAAATTTATAGTAAGAGTGATTAAAAGCTATAAAATTTGGAAGTTATAATTCCAAAATGGGACTGTCATCTCTTGCCTTCAAATAAAACCACTTTTGTCTACACTCATGCAGTACTTTTTGTTTTGTTTTTGTCTTCTTTTGTTTTATCACCACTACAGGGAGCAGTAACTTTTTGGGGGTTATGATCCCTTTGAAAAAAATGTTGAAAGCTTGGATTTTCCCTTCCTGAAACATGCCTTATATACAGACAGACCTGCCTCTCCCCCACCCTACTTGAATCTCCAGATCCCCATTAGGTGGCTTTTTAACATGAAGTCATTATCAGTGTTTGCTCTTCACTTCTGATAATAGCTCTTTATCTGTTCAGGTTCTTCTTTTTTTTTTTTTAATTACTCCTATATGCTCAGGTTTGTTTAAAATCAAGAATGGACTTTCAGTTTTCCATGCCTTATCAAGATGATTATAATCCAGGACTTCCAGCCAAGATGGAGGCATAGGCAGATGCACTGTGCCTCCTTGCACAACCAAGATAGGGACAACAACAATATAGAAACAAAATAACAACCAGAATTGACAGAAAATTGAAGCGTATGGAAGTCAGACACCCAAGGATTTAAAAATAGACACTTTCATCCAAACCGGTAGGAGGGGTAGGAGTCGGGCAGCCAGGCGAGGGATGCAGAGGGAGAGCTGAGCACCCGGGGTGGTGCGCAAGCCCGCAGCAGGCAGACCCTGGGCGCACAAGCAGTGGTGGCTGGTGGGCCCCAGCCAGGGGGTGGCGACTGGCAGACCCAGCGAGGCGGACATTGTGAAGCAAACACTGCACGCAACTTAGGGTCCCAGTGCCGGGAAATAGAGCTTTGGGTCACTGACTGAAGAGGAAGATCCCACAGGGTGCACGGGCCCACCCACACGGGAATTGGTGCCAGAGGGGCCCAGTTGGCTTGCGGAAAGCGGCGGAAGGGTCTGGGGTCCTACAGAGAGCAGGGCAAGTGCCAGTGTTCCTACTCAGACCCCCCCCCCAAATACAGCGTCACAACCCTGCGACTGGGGTGCCCCGCCCTGGGGAACTCCTAAGGCCCCACCCCTCATTACAGGAGCTCGACAAGACCAAAAAACAAAACAAAACAAAACAAAAAAACAGCAAAAAGATGGCTCAAACAGAAGAAGAATGGAAACCCCCAGAACCCATCCTTTTAAGCGACCAAGAGATAGCCAACCTATCAGATGCACAGTTCAAAGCACTGGTTATAAAGATACTCACAGAATTGGCTGATTTTGGTCACAAATTAGCTGAAAAAATGCAGGCTACAACAAGTTTAATGAAGAAAGATGCACAGGGAACCAGTGGTGATGGAATGGAAGATGGGTCTCACATCAATGGAGTGGAGCAGAAGGAAGAAAAAAACATACAACCAGAAAAGAATGAAGAAATAAGAATTCAAAAAAATGAG
>JAPYXV010002717.1:0-12887 GCA_028533065.1 Trachops cirrhosus
GTTTAAAGATGTTCCGGAGGTTCCCAAGCCTCTCCTCATTGTTTTGAAATCTTATTTCTTCATTCTTTTCTGGTTGTATATTTTTTTCTTCCTTCTGGTCCACTCCAATGATGTGAGACCCATCTTTCATTCCATCACTATTGGTTCCCTGTGCATCTTTCTTCATTAAACTTATTGTAGCCTGCATTTTTTTCATCTAATTTGCGACCAAAATCAACCAATTCTGTGACTATCCTCATCACCAGTGCTTTGAACTGTGCATCTGATAGGTTGGCTATCTCTTGGTTGCTTAAAAGGATGGGTTCTGGGGCTTTCAATTCTTCTTCTGTTTGAGCCATCTTTTTGCTGTTTTTTTTGTTGTTTTTTTGGTCTTGTTGAGCTCCTGTAGTGAGGGGCGGGGCCTTAGGAGTTCACCAGGGCGGGGCACCCCAGTCTCTGGGTTGTGACGCTGTATGTGGGGGCGGAGTTCGAGAAGGAACAATGGCACTTGCTCTGCTCTCTGTAGGACCTTAGACCCTTCCGCCGCTTTCTGAAAGCCAACTGGGCCCCTCTCCACCAATTCCGGTGTGGGTGGGCCTGTGCACCCCATGGGACCTTCCTTTTCAGTCAGTGACCCAAAGCTCTATTTCCCGGTGCTGGGACCCTGAGCTGCTCGCAGTGCCTTGCTTCACAATGGCTGCCTTGCTGGGTCTGCCGGTTGCCACCCACTGGGTCTGCTGGTCGCCACCCCCTGGCCAGGGTCCACCAGCCACCGCCGCCTGTGCGCCCAGGGTCCGCCTGCTGCGGACTTGCGCGCAGCCCCAGTTGCTCTGTGCTCCACTTTGCGTCCCTTGCCCGGCCTGACTCCGCCCCTCCTACCGGTCTGGATGAAGGTGTCTATTTTTAAATCCTTGGGTGTCCGACTTCCATGCACTTCAATTCTCTGTCAGTTCTGGTTGTTATTTTGTTTCTATATCGTTGTTGTCCCTATCTTGGTTATTCGAGGAGGCACAGTGCGTCTACCTATGCCTCCATCTTGGCCGGAAGTCTCATATCTCATAGTATTTTATTGGAGATCAGCTTTTTTTTTCAGTTTTTTAAAAAAAATCTTCTTTTCTCTCTCCCTTAGTATTACGCCAGGCTACTTGTTCAATTATGCCTTCCTCATTGGGTTAGAGGTGTATGTCAGATTATTTAACCCATTTCTTCATATTTCCTGTGTTAGAATATAAAATTATGAATGTCAGGGCTGTATCTTGTGTGTTGCTGAGATGTAAGAAGAATTCAGACTTGCAATCCTCTTCTGACAACTGTTCTCATATCCTCAGCTATATCATGTCTAGTAGGAAGAAAAGTCCTTATCAATGTTGATTGTTCTAGGAGTCCTTGTGCTAGAAAAAGCTGATTTGATATTGTGGGGCGGTTTTGGAAATAGACTAGTATTCCTGTATGAAAAGAGATGCACAGCATTTTTAATTCAGAGCTTGTAGCCTTTTCAAAGGTAACAAATATGTGCTAGAACACGAGGGCCTGTCTTTTAATATATACTAGGGAAGCAAGCGATAACCCTGTCTAACTTCATTCTAATGTAATTAAAAAAAACAAGATTATGGGAATTTTTAGTGTAGTGTTTGTAAGCCTGATGAGATGTTTTCAGGTTTAGAATGAGTAAGTAATTTGGGCATGTCAAGTGCAATAATAAAATCGTCTTAAAAGTTATCCAAACAGGAAATGATATACCCTACTAACATTTGAAAGACTGTAACATTTGAGGGCGGGGGCAGGGGGTTGCATCTGAAGGGAGCCAGGACCAAATGTGCCCTTGATAGTCTGCGAGATCTTCAGAGAAAACGAGCATGCAGCGCCTGTGTTGGGCCCAGGAAGGGGAGGTGGGGCTTGCTGTGCAGGCTGATCTGGAAGGGGAAAGAAATAGCCTGGAAGTATAAATAGTAGGAAAAATAATTATCCACAGAAAGAGTTGAAGAAAATTGTAATCCACACTTGCATATGATGTTTTTAATGATGTGGCATGCTGAGAAATAGGAATAGCTCAAAATTATTGATAATTGTGTGCCAGTCATTAAATTCGATGCTTAGCCCGTGTGATTCTTACAACTGTATAAAACTATGCCACTAGCCACTGACTATTTTAACTTATATTTAAATTAATTTCAATGAAAATGTTCTTAGTTACACTAGCCACATTTCAAATACTGAATAGCCACATGTGTAGCTAGTGGGTACCACTTAGGCAGTATAGAATAGAACATTTCCATGGTCACAGAAAGTTCTATTAGATAATGCTGCTCTCACATGTCTACTATTAACAATCTCTGGTTTATATATCGAGAAACAGACCCACAAAGGTTAAATAACATGTCCAAGGTCACATAGCTAGTAAGGAGCAGAGCCGAGATTCAGGTCCAGCGTAGCTCCAGACCCTTCGCTCTTTCACCGCTATGCTATTTGACCTATGAAGTCAGTTTGTAATAAAACACTATGCCCTCTGACTGTTTCATATTCACAAAATACTTACTGTAAAAAAAAGATGATGAGAATGTACAATTCAATAGAAATATAAATTTGTTAATGTAATTGAAATATCAGGGGAAATACGGACCATGCTATCTTAAATTCTGTAATGAGCGAGTTCTTAGAGTTGATTGACGGCCTAAGCTGAATTTAATCTCTTGCCCACTTTCTTCCAACTGTATTTAAATATGTGAGTCTCTTCCTTATTTCCTTTAGTTGTTTTTGTAAGAACCATTGCTTTTCAGAATTACTGCATTTTCCATTGCTTGTTTGTATTTTGGGGTTTCTGAAATGTAGTGTCTGTTCTTTATATAACCCTTAAGTAGCTTGTCTTTGAGACATCTCTAGGAGGTCTGGAGAGTCTCTGAAGTGTCTGTGATCGCCTGGCAATAACTGCATAGAGTTTGGAATTGCAGAAAAAGTTGTGAGCTGTCTAGTCTAGAAAACTTACATCTTGAGTCCATGACTACTATGTCACTTGAGAAGATAAGGAGTAGAATTCTGTTTTCTTTTTTCACTGCTTGCATCCTCTCATCCTTCCAAATGATGTGCCAATAGAAAACATTTCATCTCTTTAAAGATTTCAGTGGTACATCATTTGGAAGGGGATATAAAGTTCTTTCATTTGGTCGTGTGTTTATTGGTGTTTCACTAAAAACATTGTCGTGCGCAGGTGTGTAAGTAGGTGCTGGAGAAATAAAGATATATATGACTCTTCTTGGCTTTCAAAAAGCTTGCAGTCCTAATGGGAGAGACAGTGGCACAGACTTGTAGGCTGCATGGAAGTAATTCATAAAAGAATTCCTAGGGTTCCTTGGGAATACCCTTGTAGGACAGTATATCCAGCAAGGATGCCATCTGCAAGCAGGAGTTCTGAATTTTGGGCTTTGGGGATCTGATAAAGGCTAAGGGTATTCATGTTGAGGGTGTTTGTGGATTAAGTGGTATAATGTAATGGCATTTTGTCTGACGACTTAGGGATCATCTGCCAGACCTGTTGCTTTCTCCCATGAGGAAAGGCCCAGGGGGAAATGTGCACACAAAGAAAGAAGTTCAAACCAGAGCACTTGGGGCAGTGAAAAGGGGTGTAAAGTATTTAAATCATGTGATTTTGAAATATTTATTATATTGATTGAAAAATAGTATTTTTATATGAGTGAACCAATAAAATAATTATATTTAAAACCATTTTACAAAACAAAATGTACTTAAAAAATCAAAATAACATCCATATATTTTATTTTCTCTGTTGTATCGTAAACACATAATGAATTTATCATATTTAAATGTATAGTTTAGTAGTGTTAAGTATATTTACATGGTTGTGCAATAAAGAGATATATATTTATAGATATCTATATATCTATCTATATCTATCTATCTTATCTATCTATATCTATATATAAAACTTTTCTCATGTTGCAAAGCTGAAAGTCGGTACCCATTAAACATTAACTTCCCCTTCTCTTCCCTCCAGACCTTGCTCTACCCTAATAATTTTCAGCCATGGTTGTACTTAACAATCACCTGAGGACTTCCTAAGGGGATTTGCTGATCCTAAACTCACCCCAAAGGTTCTGGTCCAATTGGTCTGGGCCCTGCCTCGGGCCTTGGCATGAGTTTAAAATGTCCCCTGGTAATTCTGACGTACAGCCAAGCTGGAGAGCCACCTCTTTCCAACAAGCAGCAAATCAGCTTGGCCATTTCGGGGGTCATGGCTTAACAGATTCCTTTTGTGTCACTGGTGTCTTTCTCTTAACAATGTGATATGCCATTGTTTCTTAGATTTTGAAGTACATACAGACCACCTGGGGATCTTGTTCAGCTGCACATTCTGGTTCAGCAGGTCTGGGTGGGTCCTGAAACTGTACATCTAACGAGCTGACAGATGATGTTGATGCTGTTTTTGAATAACCTGTGTCAATTGGCTTAGGCCTAGGTTATGAGAGGGAGACTTTTCACCTTCTACTGTTTACCCTACTTAAATGTTTTGACGTAGGCATTTTTTAAAAAAAGATTTTATTAGTTTATTTTTAGAAAGAGGGGAAGGAAGGGAGAAAGAGAGGGAGAGAAACATGCGAGGGGAACATTGATCAGTTGCCTCTCGCACGCCCCCCTCTGGGGACCTGGCCTGCAACTCAGACATGTGGCCTGACTGGGAATCAAACCCGCGACCTTTCTGTTTGCAGGCTGGCGCTCAATCCACTGAGCCATACCACTCAGGGCTGACAAGCACTTTTTAAGGGTTGAAATCAAGCACTTTTTAAGGATTGAATTGTGTCTCCCTAAAAAGATACATTGAGGTTACAATGTGACCTTGTTTGGAAAGAGTCCTGTAAGATGTGATTAGTTGAGATGAGGTCATAGTGGAGTAGTGTGGGTCCCTAATGCAATATGACTGGTGTCCTTATAAGAAGATATGGAGACAGAGACAGGGAGAATGCAATGTGGCAACGTAGGCAGACATGACAGTTATGTAGCTGCAAGCCGAGGAGTTCCAAAGATTGCCAACAAAACACCGGAAGCTAGGAAGCACCAAGGAAGGATTCCCTTACAGATTTCAGAGGTCGCATGACCCTGCCTGTGCCTTCATTTCAGCCTTCTGAAGTCCAGAGCTGTGAAACAATGCATTTCTATTGTTTTAAGCCACACAATTTGTGGCATTTTATTTCGGCAGCCCTACAAAGCCAATATAACGCTTATCCATGACATTAGTTTTAAAAATGTAAAAATCTAGGGTATTTTGGAGGAAGGAGAGTAGGTCAGTGTGAGGCAGTGAAAAATAAAAGAGCATATGTTTGCCTAGGACTATAAAACAGGTGGTTGTTAGTATTAAAGTATAAGATTCTGTCAATCTGTCTTCCTAAGTATCTTTTAAGTTTATCAAGCTTTCTTCCAGTTTCATGGCTACCTCCCTATTCCATGCTACCATTATTTCTTACCTGCACTTTTTCAGCAGCTTCCTAACTTGTCTCCATGGTTTTTGCCCCTACTTTCTTCCAGTTCTGTCCTTGAAACAGCAGCCACAGTTGTTAAAGCTCAAATCGGATCTGCTGCAAAGCCATGCATCATCTTTTTATTGTCTCCGTGTTCACTCAGTGGCTTCCCATTACTCTTAGAATAAAGATCAAGATCCATATGTGGCATGTAAGCTATGACATCATCGAGCCTAGGATTCTGCTCCTGTCCCTGTGGGCCCTAGTCACTAACATCCCGTCAGTTCTTCCAGCGCAGCGTTTTGCTTCCTGCCTCAAACTGTTCGCATGCTGTTCCCGTTACCCAAGCTGTTCCTCCCCAGTCCTCTCTTCACCTAGTTTCGTGCTCGGATATCCTTCAAATCTCGGTTCTTTCTTCACTTCTTCATGGAAACGCCTGACCCTCCAAGACCAGGTCAAGTCCCCTCTGAGGTACACCATACTTTTTTGCAATGACTGTAATTAGAATTTATCAGCTAACTAATTATAGGCATGTACCGTAGTGAACTCCGGTTTGCAATCAGGGCTGTTGACTTCAAAATGTAAAACTTTTAACCTCCTTATGGGCAGGGCTCATTATCTGTATTGATTACCTTTGTATCCCATCTAGCATAGTACTCTGCACATAATTCTGCTGAACTAATGTTAGTGTAATTTTTTTTTCACAAAGGAAGACACTGATGAATGAAATGTAGCTTTAAGGAATTTAAGTAAAGAGCTAACCTTGGTGTGCATGTGTGTGTCGGGTTGCAGAATTTCCATACTCCGTGTCACATTAAGGAGCTTGTACTTGACCCTTCAGTCGATGATTCCCAGACTTCGATCATGTGGGCAGGTGTAATTTAAAAAAATTGGGAAGGCTAGCATGGATTTCACAACTTTCTGTCTTGTCAAGTAAGAATGTTTAAAGTGGCACTATCATTTTATAAAACAGAATATATTGATACTAATGTATAATCATAGAATGCAGATAATTTAAACTAAATAAATTTGATTTTGTGAAAAAAAAATCACCATACTGGCCTTATTTTTCTCAGTCTCGCTGTGCAGCACACCAATTTGGAAACTTATTCCACTGGTCAGTGGATCGATGTTGGAATCATAGATGAGAAGTTTTGAAGGAATTAATGGTGGCAAGTGGCACAGTCTGATTTTTGTTTTACACAGATGTCCTTGGTAGCTGTTTGGAGGCTGGATTGTAAGGGACAAAGTGTAGGTTCTGGAATAGCAGTGAGGAGATTGCTAGAGTGGTCTAGGTGAGGGATGAAGTTTTGATTTCAATGGGCAGGAGTGAAAGTGAAGAAGTGTGTTGCAGAGGTATTTAGGATGTGCGGTCAACGGGACTTCGTTTGTAATTCATTCATGATTCTTAAAAGGCGAGGGATCAGAATCACTGGAGTTGGATGTGTGAGTTTGCACATAGATGTACACGTTTATGCCTAGACTTGCTCCAGACCCAAACCTGAATGACCAAGGGCAGAACCTGGCTGTATGAAGTTTTAAAGCTACAAATGTGATTTTGATGCTTACTATAAAAATCATGGATAGATGGTCAGTAGAAGGAGAGGGAATAGTCAAGGGAGACTCACAGGTTTTTATTTTGGGTTAATTATAAAGAGAATTTAGGGAGAAGAGTAGTTTGAACTCCTTCAATGAATCTATCCCATTTTTATTAAATGGGCTGAACTCAATAAAAACGGTCTTCTTTTCCTACTCAAACAGTGTTTCTTGTACATCTCTATAGCTCTTCTGGTACTTTCAGGTATAGAAGAACAGTCACATTTTCAAGCATTGTAAAGTTCAGCCCAATCTATTGTCTTCAAAATGAGACTATATAAGAAAGAAAATATATCATAATTACAGTAACCAAGAAAGTATCCATAACAAGAAATGTGGAAGATTGGAGTGAAGAAAACATTTAGATACTACTAAAGAATTCCCCAAAAGACTAAAAAGTAATAATACATGTCATATTCATAGATAGGAAGACTCCATATCGTTGTCAGTTCTGTTAGTTTGTAGATTTAACTCAATCCCAATAAAAATACCAATACATTTTCTTTAGAGTCAGTCGAGCTAATTCTAAAATTCTTGTGGAAAAATCTGTTGGCCAGAAAAGCCATGGGAACTCTGAAAAAGAAAAGCACAGTGGGAATACAGATTCACCCTACTAGATGTTAAGACACATAGTAAAATATCAATAAGTAAAAGTGTGTTTCTAGTGCACAAACAGTCCAATAGAATAGAAGGTTCAGAAACAGGACCAAAAGCATACAAGATCTTAGTACATTGTAATGACGACATCCCACCTCAGCAAGGTATGGTCTTAGAACATCCAAGTAGCAATGTAGAGTAGAAAAGGGAGAATGTACCTATTATCAGCATCAATTTGATATGGATCAAACTTTCAAGTATAAAAAAAGGAAATAAAAATATTGATGAAAACAAGGGATAACTTCTGTGTTAAGTTGGAGTGGAGAAGACTTCTTTATGTATTTCACAAAACCCCAAAGCCATCAAATTCAGCCACATTTAAAAAAAAAGTGAAAATATCTTCATTTTTAAAAAAGCATAAAGCAAAAGACAACACTGGAAAAACAGTATCTGTGACTTATGTCTCAAAATAAGGACTAATATCCACAATACAGAGAAAATGTGAAAATGACAAGAAAGAAAGAAAAATGGGCAAAAAATCATTAAAATTTAATGGAAAATAAAATGCAAATAAACATTTAACAACATGCAACTTCACACAATAAGCAAAATGAAATTACGTTGCATTGTAAAAACTAGATTTTCATATAATAGTAAAATAAAATAGGTTGCCACAGGCCCTAGACAAAACTGGATACATTACAAAAATCACATTTTAAAGGGTTCAGAGAGCTGTGAAAACAAGGAGTGGATGGACTAGAATTACAAAAAAAGGAAAAATTGTTCCACAGTGACTTGAAAATTGCCATCCATTTGTTTATCTGGGGGCAGGCTATGGATCAGGTTGGTTCAGGCAAAGGGCTTCTGCTTGGGACAGAAGTCAGCAACCTTTTAGCAGCTGCGTGGTGCTATATGACAAATTGCAACATTAAGGGGCCTTCAGCGCATGCAGTTTTCACCTTGGGGTATTTTCATAGATCTGTGGCTGCACAAGACATGAGGGAGCTAGCAGAAAACCTTCTAAAATTCATACCGAGATCTCTCAGTTGTACGGTGCTGTCAGGGAGGAGCTCTGCTTCAAACACGGCTGGTTTCCCCTTCAAGACATTTGCAAAGGTTTGAAGCCGAATGAAGTAGGAGGCTAAAGGCATAGTATGAGAACTTCTGAGAGTCGGAACTGTCTTTTGTTAGCTTCCCAGGCTGAAGAGATCAGTGCTTCCAGAATCTAGGGACAGGAACATACTAGAAGTAGATGGAGTCTTACTAAACTGGTAATAGATCTCTGATCAAACTCAACTTCTGATTGGATGGAGTTGATTAGCTTCTCGCCCTACCTGACTAATGAAATAAAAGAGGCTTTTTAAATGGAATCTCTGGATTTTCTATACACACTGGCACACAATAAAATAATCTCTACATATGCAAAGAAGCAGGAGTGGTATGACTGGCAATTTAAGAGGAAAATTAGGTATGGATCCACAGATGTTGCTGATACTGAAGTTAGCAGATAAGAACTCTAAAAATGCTCTATAAGATATTCAAAATAGAGAAAAAGGACAACATTGATGAAAAGATGGAAAATTTGAAACAATTGGAATCTAAATAATGACCATGTACAAAGTTTAGAACTGAAAAATGTAATACCTGAAATTAAAACCTCCGTATATGAGTTTAGCAGCACCAGGACTTAACACAATGTAGGATTAATCAGTTGGGATGTGGATCAGTTGAAAATACTGAAACTGAATCAGAGAAAAAGGTGGAAAAAGATTTGCATAAAAGAGACATGCGAGACATACTCAAATGCTTTAACATGTATGTAATCGAAATCCTGGAAGGAAAGGAAGAAAAGCAATATTTGAAGAGGTAATAGTTGAGAATTTGTTCAGAAATGATGAAAGAACAATCCAGAAGTTCAAGAAGCTCAGAAAATTCCTAAGCAGGAAAAAGAAAGTAGGAAACCACGCTTATGCACATCATGGAAAAACAGCTGATAAACAAAGACGAGACCAATTAGAAAAGCTTAAAAGTGGTTCCAGAAGATACATTACCTTCAACAGAGCAATAATATCACTGACGGCAAATGTCTTATCAGACAACTGAAACTAAAAAGCAACAGAACTTCACCTTTAAACTGCTTATAAAAAATAACAGCTTAAAATTTTATGTGTGGCAAAAATATACCTCAAAAATAAAGACATTTTCAGGCAACGATTAAGGAAATTAATTGCCAGCGGGCCTTCTCTGAAAGAAATACTGAAGGGATTTTTTTTTAAGCAGGAATGAAATGATACTATATGGAAACAGGAAAATGCAGGAGGGAATGAAGAACATGAAAAAAATACACATTCAGTAAACACATAAATATTGTACAAAACAGTAGTTTTTATGTCTTGAGTTTCAATTATTTGTTGAATTAAAGTGCATGAAAATGGAGATTGGCATCACCAAGATGGTGGAGCAGGAGATCCAAGCCTCTGTCCCCTGCCCCCCGACAAAAAACAACAGACAAAGAACAACAGTTAGCTATCTATGAACAAACACAGCTCCGGGAGAGCTCAGGAGTCCAGCTGAGTGTCAACAATGCAGTGGACAAAATGACCTGAGAATATCTGCACACAAAAAGATGGGAAGAATCATTTAGTTTTACCTGTGTTATCCCAGTGCCTGGTCAGCCCTGCGCAGAGCTCCCTGGCCCAAGTTTCCCTTGCAAGGAAAAGGAAAACAGGGTGAGCAGCCATCTTCCCCAGCCTTTCAGGGCACTGCACAAAAGACCCACTTTGGTTTCATCCACCCAGAAAATGGCGTAGCCGAGACATCTAGAGATGGGTAGGAATGAGGAAGAAGGGCAGGGGCTCCCAGTGTTAGCCATGCAGTATGAGTGAATGCTGTTCCAGGGCCTGCTCTGCAGAGGACCCCAGTAGCCTTTGTCATTGAGGACCCCAATGGGCCTTGTAAGGGCTGTGTACCCCTGCAGCTTTGATCTCTGACTACCTTTTCACTGACCGCAACAGACTGCTTGACAGAGGATCCAAGCAGCTTTTGCCACTGAGGGAACCAATGCCCAGCATAACCATCACAGATCCCATCCAGCTCTTACCACTGAGTGCCCCACAGATTTTGCATTTGCAGGTACCAGCTGGCTGCTTCCCCTCCCTGCTCTCCTTTCCCTCTCTCCAGCCATCTTGCTGTAAGACACCCAGGATCTACGCTAACAAATATACATGGCCTCTGTGGTTGCATGAGTGCACCCCAAAAGTCCAGGCTACAACACCCACTTGTATGCCTGTCACAGGACTCTACTGCCATGCACACACCTGTAGCTAAACCCTCCAGACATGTATCTGCATGCCCCTCGCACCTACATGTAGTGCTCACAACTGAGCATGTACATACCATCACCTCAGGTCAGAACCACCAACAGCCCTGTTTCCTCACCCTCAGGACCTGACGATACCTCTAAGGACCCCAACATCCATTGCTACCACTGCAGACAGCCTGCAGCTCTCACCATAAAGGGTCATTCAGTTATCAATGTTGTGGAAAACAGCTTCCTGAGCCAATGAAACACCATGCCTGCACACTCAGTACCCTACACTGCTAGACCAAGCACCACAGCATGTTCCAGCATGCCCTGACCCACAGGTGAAGGTTTTTTCTTACTGTAGTCAGTCCATAAATCTGGAAGACACGACTACTTCTTGAAATGTGCAGATGCATGGATTTAGGCTACTCAGATCATGATGAGTCAGGGAAACATGACACCACCAAAGGAACCCAGTAAACTTCCAGTAACTGACCCCAAAGAAATGGACATCCATAAGTTGCCTGACAAAGACTTCAAAATAATTCTTCTAAAGAAACTGAGAGAGCTACAAGAGAACACAGACTAACATTTTAACAAAATCCAGAATACAGTACAAGAGGAAAATGAGAAGTTCAAAAAAGAAAACATTAAACAGAATTGCGTTTTTGAGCTGAGGAATATAAAAACTTAAATATGAAATGTAATAGATTCAGCAGCAGACTCCATCGAGCAGAATAAATATTCAGGGAACTGGAAGACGGGTTACTTGAAATTATCCAGTCAGAAGAGAAAAAAGAAAAAAAAAGAATGAAAAGGAATGAAGAAAGCCTGGACAAAGATACGGACTTCCAGGTATTGATACATGAAGCTCAAAGGTTCCCAATCAGGTTCAACGCCATGAAGACTTCACTGTGACACAGTTTAATAAAACTCACATATTAAAGACAAAGAGAGCATGTTGAAAGCATTAAGAGAAAAGAACTTCATCACATACAAGGAATCCACCCCCCCAATAATGCTGACGCAGTTATCCCTACTAAACCTACCTTACAAGAAATGCTAAAGGGAATTCTTTTTTTTTGAAATGATTTTTTAAAAATTTATTTTTAATCGTTATTCAAGAACAGTTTTTATCCTTTACTCCCATTCCAGCCAACCCACCCATCCCTCCCCTTCTCCCTCCCATTTCCAACCCCCCTAGTTTTTGTCCATGTGTCCTTTATGTTTGTTTCTGTAAACCCTTCCCATTCTTGAAGCTGAAGAGAAAGGACACTAACTAGTAACATGAAACAATAAAAGAAAGTATAAAAGTAAAAAGAAAGTGTAAAATTTATTGTATAAAAAAGGTAAATATATAGTCAAATTCAGAATGCACTATCATTGTAATGGTGGTGTGTATAAGTCACTGAAACTATAGTGTGAACATTAAATGACAAAAGTATTAAAAATAATTATAGCTAAAGTAATTTGTTAATGAGGCACAATATAAAAAGATGTAAATTGTAATGCCACAAATATAAATTGGGACAGGGGTAAAAGTGTTGAGCTTTTGTATGCAAACAAAGCTATTGTAAACTTAAAGTAGATTTATAAATATAAGATATTTTATCATGCTAACTACAAAGCAAAAAACCTATAGTAGATGTAGGAAAAGATAAAGAGAAGGAATCAAAGTATACCACAATAGAAAATCATCCAATCACAGGGGGAGAAAACGAGAGAGGAAGAAAGGAACAAAAGGACAGACTTCCGGCCAAGATGGAGGCATAGGTAGACGCACTGTGCCTCCTCGCACAACCAAGATAGGGACAACAAAGATATAGAAACAAAATAACAACCAGAACTGACAGAAAATTGAAGTTTATGGAAGTCGGACAACCAAGGATTTAAAAATAGACACTTTCATCCAGACCGGTAGGAGGGGCGGAGTTCGGCCGGGT
>JAPYXV010002718.1:0-12887 GCA_028533065.1 Trachops cirrhosus
AGTGAAATAAGCCAGGCAGTGAAAGACAAATACCATATGATCTCGCCATTAACAGGAACCTAAACTACAAAACAAAGAAACAAATCAAATATAACAAAAGACACTGAAATAGAGGACAGGTAGTCAGGGACCAGAGGGGAGGGGGAGGGAATTCCAGGGGAGAAGGGAATGGTTTACAGGAACAAATATAGAGGACACATGGACTAAACTAGGGGGTTTGGAAAGGGGAGGGAGGAGGGGAGGAATGGGTGGGTGGGCTGGAATGGGAATAAAGGATAGAAACTGTAATGAATAAACTAAAATAAAAAATTTTAAAAAAAGAATAAAACAAAAAAATAACTAAAATAAAGAATTACAAAAGTAAAATATGGAGAAGCAAAGACAAGACCTGGTTTTATTTTTATTTTATGTCTTTTTTGAAGTATAATTTATATACCATAAATGTATCCATTTAATAAAAGTCCACAATTCAGTGTTATTTGGTAAATTCATGGTGTTATGTAACTATAAGCACTATCTAAGTTTAGGACATTTTCATCACTTTAAAGAGTAACACTATGCCCCCTAGCAGTCATTTCCAATTCTTCTCTCCCCCTGCCAATGACTAACCTAGTGTCTCTCTTATGGATTTACCTATTCTGGACTTTTTATATAAATAGAATCATACAATATGTGGTCTTCTATGCCTAGCTACTCTCATTCAGTGTAATGTTTTCAAAGTTCATCCATATTATAGCCTGTATCAATATTTCAATCCCTTTTATTACCAAATAATATTCCATTGCATGAATATGTCATACTTTATTCACCCATTCATCAGCTTATGGGCATTTGGGTTGTGCATACTTTGGGACAACTATGAACAATACCACTACATACTTTCATATAAACATTTTTGTGTGGACATATATTTTTAGTTCTCTCGGGTATATACCTAGGAATAGAATTGTTACATTGTATGGTAGCTCTGCGTTTGGGACTTTGATGAAGTACCAGTTTTTCAAAATAGCTGCACCATTTTATATTTCTACCAACAGTGAAAGATGTGTTTACCTCCTCCACATGCAATAGTTGTCATTGTCTCTTTCTCTCTCTCTCTCTCTCTTTTTTTTTTTTGGCCATCCTAGTGTCATCTCATTGTGGTTTTGATTTTCATTTCCCTAGTGGCTAATGATGTTGAGCATCTTCCATGCATTCATTGGACATTTGTATATCTTCTTTGGAGAAATGTCCTTAAATTCTTTTACCACTTTTCAGTTGGGTTATTTGGTAAGACTTCTTTATATATTCTGAGTACAAATCTTGTATCACATATATGATTTGCACATATTTCCTGCCATTCCATAGGTTCTCTTTTCACTTTATTGATGGTGTTTTTAGAAGGCCAAAATTTTTAATTTTGATGAAGTTTAATACATAAATGTTTACAGCTATAAATTTTCTTTTTTGACACATTGATTATTTTGGAAAGTGTTCTTTAATTTCTACATATTTGTGAATTCCCCAGTTTCCTTCTGTTATTGGTTCTTTCATTAATTCCATGGTGGTCAGAGAAAACACTTTTGTATGATTTTAACTTTTAAATTCATTCAATCTTATTTTATGGCCTAACATGTGGTCTGGCCTAGGGAATGTCCCATGTGCACTTGAGGAGAATGTGTATTCTCCTGTTGTTGGGTGAAATGTTCTATAGATGTCTATTAAGTCTAATTAGTTTATCGTGTTTTCAAGTATTCTATTTCCTAGTTGATCTTCTTCCTAGTTGTTCCATCCATGATTGAAAATGGAGTACAGACCTCTCTGTCATTGTTGAATTGACTATTTCTCCCTTCAGTTCTGTCAGTTGTTGCTCCTTGTATTTTTGAGGCTCTATTAGGTGACTATACTAATATCACACAAAAATATAGTTTAAGACAGAAGTTATTACTAGAGATAAATAAAAACATTTTACAATAATAAATTCATCTATCATAAAGGAAATAATATATATTAAGTGGAAATTAAAAACAGAAAAACAATTCACAAAATAAAATCAACAAAATAATAGTCTGAAAAGATCATCAAAATTGACAAACTCAGCTAGACTGATCAAGAAAAAGGACCAAAGAAATTAAAATCTGGAAGAAAAGAAGGAACAAGACTACTAATCTTACATAAATAGAAAAGGTTATAAGGGAACATTTTCTGTCTAATAAGTTCAACATCTGGCCTTTCTTGGGGAACAGCCTTATCAACAGCTTTTTTACTTTCTGTGTATGAGCCATACTCTACTGTTTCTTTACATGTCTCATAATTTTTGTTAAAAACTGAACATTTTAAATATAAGATGGCAATTCTGGAAATCAGATTCACATCTCTTCAGGGAATTTTGTTGTTGTTTGTTTATTGACATTTCTGGACTAATTCTATAAAGTCTATATTCTTTATCATGTGTGGCCCCATATGTCTCTGCTTCCCTAGCTTAGCAGTCTCCTCCCACCCCTTGCTAGGGGTTGTATGTGTGTGGTGGCATGCCTTCCATACTCCAGCAGTTTACAACCCTAGCTTACCCTTCACCTCCTGTTTGCACAGAACCTCAAAATCAGCCAGAGGTGAGAGATGTGCATCTTTGTACATATATGTTGCCTTCTAGATCCCCAGGAAAAAGTTTTTCAAAGTTCCCTATAGACATCCCCAAATTTTCCTTTTAAGATTTCAGTGAGCCTCTTGTTTGCCCCAGTGGGTATCACTATCTCAGGCAACTGTGATTTTTAAATATTGACACTGATTATTTAACCAATGCCCTGATGATAGGGGTTTCCTCACTGACTCAATAAAGATAAGCCTTGTACATGGGGCTTTTCCAGGGATCTTCCAGACAAGTCAAATAGTGACAATTTTTTGGAGATCAGCCCTTTGGGGAGCTTAAACCCAGTCTACCCCATCCAAATGCTGCTAGGCTGTTGGGTTCTGTAGTTACTATGGTTCTGAGATGGCTAGTTTTAAGGCTACATGGGGGAACTGAGAAAAGAAGGTGGGAATTAGGCAAGTTAAAATAGCCCAAATTCTGTTTTTACAAAAGTCAGCCATTTTTCTTGAAAAGAAAAATGCTCCTCAGATTTTTGTAAGCCTTTGGTTAATTTCTAAAATTCTGAAAAACTTGATTTTGACAATTTTTGTCAGTGTTCTTATTGTTTTTATGGAGGAGCATGTTTTCAGAGGTCTTGACTCCACCATTCCAGAGGTGCTTCTCCTGCCCTTCAGTTTTAATCACACTTACCTGGGGTCTCAGGGCAGAGCAGGTCCTGAAGAAACAGCCCAACTCAAAAAGATTTTAAGGATTTAGGGTCTGCATTTTGTGGATCCTAGAGTTATGAAACCTCAGAATGAGTCCTCTGTTTCCCCAGGACCACAGTTTTGAGGTCTGGGAGTGCAGCAGCCGTGTTGGGAGACCAGGGCCAGCCCTGACAGGAAGCGCCTCAGCAGCTGGGCAGGACTGGAGTTGCCTGGGTGAGGAGTAGGGTCATGCATTTTTGTGGTATTAATATATTGGTCCATAATACTGACACTCGTGGCTTTCCTTCATCTTTAGGGACTGTTTCAGAACAAACAGAACCATGAGTAACTTTCTACAACTGTCATAACCGATTTCACATTCTACCTATAACCTATATGTGGCAGGCAGGGCAACTCAGAGACTGAAAAAGGACTAGTCCTCTTTCTTTTTTAAAATTGTGGGTATATTAATAATATTGCAATATTTTAGACGTTCATTTTTAACCAACCAAAACTTTGAATACAACCAATAAATACAGTGTGACCTTATCTAGCAGTAATAGAAGTCTATACTTGAGGCCCTTCATGAATACAAGGCCATATACTTCCCCTGGTTTCCTAAGTGATAATTAAGACACTTTCTGTCCTACTGGGGAGCTCTTTGCTCCCCATGGGAGGAAGGAGGTGGGAATTCAGATAAATCAACTTCCAGTTCTCTCTTGCCAGGAGAGCCACTTGCAGCTCAGTAGATCAGAGTGGTGGCTCCTCCTAGCAAACCCAAGGAGGCTAAGAGAAGTTCATCTTCCCATATCCACAGCCATATCTCAGCCCCTGCCTTCTGCCACTCCACACCTCCCCACGAGAAAGAAAAACATCACTCCCAGTGCTACAGTAGAAGTAAGCACCATTTCTTCCCTTTCTGGCCAAGAAACTGCTACAGAGCAGTACAGAATAAGCAAAAGAAGTGCTGTTTTATCTAAATAACTCATTCCCTTGGTATCACACAAGCAAAAGAGCCCTGTTAACCTAAGTCTCAAGGAGAAAGGGTTTTTTGTGGACCCTTCTCTCTCTATCCATCTTCAAGCTTCATAATTAATCCAAATGCTAATAGAAGTTTTCCTCTGCCCAGGTCTTAGCAGATCTAAAATGAAGAGGATCTATCTCTAATTTTATGAATGGAATAGACCAGGGGTGTCCAAACTTTTGGCATCTCTGCACTACACTGGAAGAAAAAGAGTTGTCTTGGGCTACACATTAAATATATTGCAGCATGTAATCACAAAAAAAACTCATAATGTTTTAATTAAGTTTATAATTTTGTGTTGGGCCACATTCATAACCATCCTGGGTCACATGTGGCCTGAGGGCCATGGGTTGGACACCCCTGGAGACATTGTGTACTGTAGCCAATTTCCTCACAAGTTATCTAAAAAGCAAGCACACTTCCCCATATCAAGGATTAATTTTTCTCCTAAGCTAATAAAAGCTTGTTTCATAGTAAGAAAACACATGTTGCCCCTAATGTTGAGATTTTGATAGTATTTCTTGCAAAATGATAACCTTAACATGACTGTGCTAAAGAACACTTGCTTCTTCCCAAGACGGCATTTGCTCCTGTAGATTACTCAGCCCCTCCCAGGCCAGGTGCAAACTCTGAATTCTGATCCACAATTTTTTCCCCTGACAGAAGAAAATGGGAGGTCTCAGTACTTCTTAACATATGTTGTAGTTCACATGTTAACTCATATCTGATGGCTCCCATTATTTTTGCTATGAAATATGAACACATCATATTTGAACACAAGAGAGTGAGGTAGAAGTCACCTAATGAATATAGGTAACAAGAAGAGCCTCCACTATGAGGAACACATGCTCTTCCGACACTCTACCCCAAGCTACCTGTGACTTGTCCTTATGACCAGAGGAGACCTGAGATAAAAGTCTGCCAATTGCAGTACAACGCAGGGCACTTTAGCACAGCCACCCCTTCAAAATATAAAAATAATTGCTTTGGATTACCAAGAATGATGTTTACTCTTAGCATTCTGACCCTTACTTCAACCCTGAGCCTCTCCCCATTCCTGAAGCTGACTGCCCAGCCCCAGTCCCTGCCCCAACCCCAGGAATTGTCTCCTCTGATCCTCCTCCTGACCCATGTTCACTGACCAGGCCTCAGACAGTCTCACCTACCAATTCCATCTAGGCCCACTTCCTGCCACTGGCCTGATCCTGGCCAGACTCCATTTAGACCTACTTAGCTATGCCCAGTTCCAGGCCCCAGACAACTCCTGCTTGACCTGGATTGTGAGGTGCTGAGTCTCTAGACCTGCCTATCTGGGTACAGCTGCTAGTGTGAGTCTTTTGCCATCACCACTGTCTGAAGTCAAGCTCTGGAATGTCTGACCCACCAGGCTCCACAGAGCACTGCCTCCTGGAGAAACAAGAGGGAACAAAAACCCTAAGCTCACAAGCTCCATCCCCATTTTCAGTCAGTAAATGATTTCCTAATGGGGATGCACATGTGAATGACCTGGGGATCTTGCTAAAATGCAGATTCAAATTCAATAGATGTGAGATGGGACCCAAGACTCTGCAGTTCTAAAAAAAATTCTCAGGTGAACCCAATATTTTTGGCCCAGGGAACACACTTTTAGTAGCAATTTTCAATAATACTAATTACTATAGTTTTGCAAAATAAAAAAATAGTTCACAGCAACAACAGCCATAATTTTCACCAAAAGAGGAGGAGAACTTAGTCCCTCACAGTACACTCCAGCCCACAGAATTTGCAGTCTGTCCCATGCATATTTTGAACTAATCACATGAAGTACTGCTTTCAATTTCACTTAATTGTCCCCTACAGTTGTGTTTTGCTTACTACTCATGTATCTGGTTCCTTTACAGCATTCATTCTTCAAATGTTATTGATTAATACTATGTTGGGGCTACAGAAATATATGAGACAAAGTCCCTGTGCTCAATAAGCCAACAAGCCATTAAAGGAGAAAGATGTATAAAGAGATATTTTTCAGCACAATATGCAGTATCAGTACAATAACAATATCTGTATATAGTGTGAAGGGGAAAGGTTTATAACCCCATCAGAGCTGGAGAGTCATAAGGAAAGCCATTCTTGGGGGCTGTGGGGGAAGCCTGAACTGAATCTAACAAAGAAAGGGAGTGAGCCAGCCAAGTGAGGTGGAAGAACTGACTTTCAGAAGCTCCCGTGTGAAACAGCTGGGCAGGAGGAAAACTGCACATACCTCAGGTTACCAGAGCACAGTTAGCAAGGGAGAAAACTTCAGAGAAGAGGCTGAGGAGTCCATCAGGGGTTGATCACAGAGAGCCTTGTCTATCACATTAAAGGGTTGGACTTTATCCTGTTGACAATGAGGAAGCAATTCAGATTTTTTTAGCAGTTAATTACTGTTTTATTTTTAGTATATTTTATTGATTATGCTATTACAATTGTCCCAATTATTTTCTCCCCTTTATCACTCCTCCGCCCTACACCACCCCACCCTCCAGCATTCTCCTCCCCCCTTAGTTCACATCCATGGATTGTACTTGTAAGTTCTTTGGTTTCTCTATTTCCTATACTATTCTTAACCTCCCCCTCTTTCTCTATTTCCTATACTATTCTTAACCTATTTTATGCTTACCAATTATGCTTCTTATTCTCTGTACCTTTTCCCCCAATTTTCCCCTTCCCCCTCCTTCGCCCCACTAATAACCCTCCAGGTGATCTCCATTTCTGTGATTCTGTTCCTGTTCTAGTTGTTTGCTTAGTTTTGTTTTTTGGGTTCAGTTGTTGATAGTTATGAGCTTGTTGTCATTTTATTGTTCATAGTTTTTGATCTATTGATCTTCTATTTCTTAAAAGTTTAGATAAGTCCTTTTTTAAAGATTTTATTTATTTATTTTTAGAGAGAAGGGAAGGGAGGGAGAAAGAGTGGGAGAGAAACATCAGTACCTGGCCCACAATCCAGGCATGTGCCCTGACTAGGAATCAAACTGGTGACCCTTTGGTTCACAGCCCTCACTCAATTCACTGAGCTACAGCAACCAGGGCTTAGAGAAGTTCCTTTAACATTTCATAATAAGGGCTTGGTGTTGATGAACTCCTTTAACTTGACATTATCTGGGAAGCTCTTTATCTGCCCTTCCATTCTAAACGATAGATTTGCTGGATAGAGCAATCTTGGATGTAGGTCCTTGCCTTTCATGACTCCAAATGTTTCCAGTCCTTTCTTGCCTGTAGGTTTCTTTTCAGAAATCAGCTCATAGTTTTATGGGAACTCTGTCATAGGTAACTATCTCCTTTTCTCTTGCTGCTTTTAAGATTCTCTCCTCATCTTTGATCTTGGCTAACGTAATTATGATGTGCCTTGGTGTGTTCCTCCTTGAGTTCAATTTCTTTGGGACTCTCTGGGCTTCCTGGACTTCCTGAAAGTCTATTTCCTTTGCCAGGTTAGGGAAGTTCTCCTTCATTATTTGTTCAAATAAGTTTTCAATTTCTTGCTCTTCCTCTTCTCCTTCTGGCACCCCTATGATTTGGATGTTGAAGCATTTAAATTTGTCCCAGAAGTTCCTCAGCCTCTCATTTTTTTTTTGAATTATTGTTTCTTCATTCTGTTCTGGTTGGATGTTTATTTCTTCCTTTTGTTCCAAATAATTGATATGAGTCCCAGTTCACTTCTCTTCACTGTTGGTTCCCTGTATATCTTGCTTTATTTCACTTCGTGTAGCCCTCACTTCTTCCTTCATTTTGCAACCAAGCTCACTCAGTTCTGTGAGCATCCTGGTTACCAGTGTTTTGAACTCTGCATCAGATAGGTTGTCTATCTCCTCATCACTCAGCTATTTTTCTGGAGTTTTGATATATTCTTTCATTTGGGTCATATTTCTTTCTCTCAGCAGGCCTATTATGTTGTTAGGGGGCAGGGCCTTGCACCAAGGTGGGGAAACCATATTTGCTGCATTGTGGTGCTGTCTGTCAGGAGGGGTCAGAGAGGGAACAATGCCATTCACTTGCTCTGCTCTAGGCCCACTCTCCAACGAACTCTTCTGTGAGACTGGGAGTTTCCCCCACCTTCACAACCCCCACAGTATTTTACAGCTCGAGGTTTTGAGTCTTTAGTTTCCCAGTCAGCCAGCCCCTCCTCACCCGCAGAAAGCATGTCAGCAGAAAGTCCCTAGGTGGTTAAGCAGTGCCTTCTCCTTTGGCAGAAACCTCCCTCAGTCTTGGGGACAGCTCATCACAGTCCTAAAGGTTGCACACGAGGTGCAGTGGCCAAAGGGAATTTTATTTAGAGAAAAGAAATTCAGCAACTTGGCATTAGATAAGAGGAAAATTACAATAGTCTAAAATCCCATGAGGAACATTTCCCAGGGCCACTGATGGCCTCTGGGAGAGGACTGAGTTCACACAGAGTCTCTGGTTGGGAGGAGTGCTCTGTCAAAGTCCACTGCCTCTATCCCACCAATCAGACCCAGTGACAGATCTGCCCCAGCCACTGGAGGCCTTAAAGAAAAGGTCTGGGGACAGCTCCTGAGTCAGGTAGGGATGAGCTATTTCAGGGAAGTGTCTTCTATGCAGAGCTGCCAGGGCCAGTGACAGCCCTGGCAGAGAGGTTTTGTGACCCCACAGTTAGACACATTCCTCTTAGGGCTTTGCTTCTACTGTGACTGTCAAGGAGGTAGGGATCCTCCCCATAGTAGGGGTGTGAGCTCCTGTCCTCAGGAGGTCACAGACACGTGAACAAAGACTCGCAAATCCACAAGAAAGCAGAGAGACTGAAGCCTGTTTGGAACGTGGCACGAGCACAGAGTGACTTTCTGGAGGATTAGTGAAGACACAGAGGAGTGGCCAAGCCAACTGGGAGACAAAAGAGGAGCTGCAGAGTCAAGATAGGAAAGCAAGAGTAGGGAAAAAGCAGGTGTACGGGACTGGGACTTTTAGGATAGACACCTGTCTGCCCCATCTGGGAAGGGTGAGCAGTTCAGTGTAGTGGACAACAGGATGAGTCGGAAAAGGTGCGAAATGAGGTCAGAGAGCAGCCATTTCTTAGTGAAGGCTTCTTTTCATTTTGTTTTGTTTTGTTTTTTAAGTAGCAACACATACATTTTATTTTTTAAAAATCTTACCAAACAGTCAACGATAAGCACAGATATTTCTGCAACTATTGAATATTCAAGTGTAAGTTCCAGTTCACCCATATGTCATTCTGGCACACAGTTCAATATTTAAGTCACAATTGTACTAGATTATTCTATTGCTGATATCATCACTTGGGAGAAATTTTTAGTCATTAATACACTAACATTTTCCTTAATATCTTGGCAATGAATTCAATACAGATTTTTAAAGGCAAAGGAAAAATGACAGGACAATATAATGTTCTTGGTAAAACAACAGAGCATAACTTGAGATTTCATTCTGGTTTTGTGGAGTTCTTTTACATGTTGGCCAAGTTATTATTGGAATTTATAAGGTCAAATTGTTTTATCAAGCCACCATAGAAGAACTTAAATTATGCTGACCTCAAATTTACTTTAATAATAAAATAAGGCCCTGGCTGGTGTAGCTCATGGGTAGCACCAGCCTGCAAACCCAAAGGTCACCAGTTCAATTCCCAGTCAGGGCACATGCCTGGGTTCTGTGCCAGGTCCCTGTTTGGGGGTGTGTGAGAGCCAGCCAATCAATGTTTCTCTCCCTCTCTTTCTCTTTCTCTCCCCCTCTCTCTAAAAACAAATAAACTAAATACTTTTTTTAAAAAAAGATATTTGTTAAAGCATCACGGGTTTGATTCCCAGTCAGGGCACATGCCTGGGTTGCAGGCCATATCCCCAGTATGGGGTGTGCTAGAGGCAACCATACATTGATGTTTCACTCCCTCTCTTTCTCCCTTCCCCATCTCTCTAAAAAATAAATAAATAAAATCTTTTTAAAAAATTTGTTCATTTTCTTCTTTTTTAAATTTATTTACTTATTTTTTAGAGAGAGGGGAAGGAAGGAAGAAGAGAGGGAGAGAAACATCAATGCGTGGTTGCCTCTCATGTGGCCCCCTACTGGGGACCTGGCCTGCGACCCAGGTATGTGCTCTGACTGGGAATTGAACCAGTGACCTTTTGATTTACAGCCCATGTTCAATCTACTGAGCTACACCAGCCAGGGCCATTTTCTTCTTTTATGAATCTATGAAATAGTTATCAAATTTTGTATTTCATATTAATATAATGCCCCAGTACTTAGTTTGAATTTTCCATCTACAAAGAAGTGAGGTTATTTTAACGTCTGATCCCAACAGCTAATTTTAGTAAGAATTATGGCATTACCTCTTTTTGTTTCTAAAAGAATTGTTACAGGGTGCAGCTAAGGGGGGGCCCAAACAGGGACTGGGAATGGGGTCCAGAATTCAAGGTGTCCAGGAAATATTAGGATGTCCTCCCCGCCCCCACCAGTGCAAGCTGGGGGAAGGCACACATGGAGCAGGACCATGCAGAGCTGTTTTGTGCAGCAACAGCTTTGCAGCTAACCTCTGCCGTGTCATTTAACACATCTAACACATCTGTCATTTACACCCTTAACTGGTTGCACAGATATGTGAAATAGCTGTGGCCATGCTTTGAGCCAGGGAGAAGGGAGTAACTTCTACCCAAGATGTAACTGGGGGGCAGCTCCCCCTGGTTACAGCTCCTGCGTGAGAGCTTGGAGAAGATTGGCTCCATGACATGGGACCACACCTGCCCATACTCATGATGGCAGCCCAGTAAACTTGGAATAATACAGGAATGCTGGCAGGTGTAACTGATTGTAAGAGGAGTTGCAAATGGGACTGCAGAGGAAGATTGACGCGGGGATTTAAACCCAGACACAGCAGCTGTTACGGAGAGGACCACGCGGCTGTGGCCATTGAGGAGAGAGCCATGTGCTTCTGACAGAGTGCAGACTCCCACAGCTCAGGTGAAAAGGGAACCACATGGCTTTGCCAGAGTGGGGAAATTACCATGCGGCTTTAGCAGAGAACCGCCACTGGGCTTTGGCAGAGTGGCAACCCCGCCCCTCCCTGCAGCTTTGCTGAGATCCATGTGGTTTTGGCCAGAGTGGGAACTCCTGCAGCTTTGGTAGAAGAAGACCATGGGGCTTTGAGGTGCTCCCTTTGGCCACATGGCCTGGGAAGCAGGAGAGACTTTGCCTGGAAAATGGGTACAAAGAACTCTTGCCAGTAGGCCATGAGAAGGTGCCACATGGCTTTGGATTAATTGGAGATCCTGCCTGGACGGTGACAAAGCTGATGGTGTCAGGAGCCTGAATCACAGATGTTTGCTTCTTTTCCTGAGATATGGTACCCCAAATTAGAGCAGAGGGAGAAGGAAGCACTGTGGGCGTCTGTGGGTATCCTAAAGGACTTTGATATTTTAATGAAGACGTTAGGTCACTACTTGAAGTCTGTATAGCTTTAAATAAACATTTCCTTTCCTTTTCACAAATCTCTGGCATTGACAGACATCTTTCCTAAGGTGGCGGACAATCGAACCTAGTGGGGGTCCTTTCGGTAATAGTATAACGTGCCCCCCTTGGCACTGTGGGAGGGGGGGTGTTCTGTAACAGTTTTTGGTGTCCCTGGGTGGGCCAATAATTGGGCCCCTCCCAGGTCTGTTCTGTAGCAGAAGCATTAAAGAATTTTTTTTGGCCCTGGCTGGTGTGGCTCAGTGAATTAAGCATCGGCCTGTGAACCAAAGGGTCGCAGGTTCAGCTCTCAATCAGAGCACATGCCTGGGTTGCAGGCCAGGTCCCCAGTAGGAGGCACATGAGAAGCAACCATACATCAATGTTTCTCTCCCTCTCGCTCCCTCCCCTCCTCTCTAAAAAATATAAATAAATAAATAGATAGATAAACAAATAAATAAATAAATAGAGTCTTTTTAAAAAAAGACATTTTGGGGAAAGATAAAACACTCACATAGTACGAAAGACACTAGAGGGGAAATTCTCTTCCACCCCAGTATCCCAACCTCTCAGATCCCCTCTCTGGAAGCACTAAATATCACATCGCCAATTTCTTGTGAATCCTCCTAGAGATGGAGATAATCTGTGAATGAGCAGATAGCACACACACCACACATTTAGATGCATGTATGTATATATGTATATATTCACCTTTCCTTACACAAGTGGTAGAACATTGTATCCACTAATCTCTACCTTGTTTTATTGGATTTAGCAGATACTGTCAAAGATTTCCAAAGTGGCTATATCAATTTACACTTCCACTAGTAATATTTGGTATTGTGTATCTCCTTGTTCATTCATTCATTCATATTATTATTGACTCACAGATTTTCTGTTTTATTCAGTGGGTTATAATGTATACCCTATTTACTTACAGTTTTATTGAGGTATCATTATGTATAAGAATGGGTACATAGAAGCCCTGGCTGGTGTAGCTTAGTGGATTAAGCGCAGGCCTGTGAACCAAGAGATCACGGTTCGATTCCCAGTCAGGGCACATGCCTGGGTTGCAGGCCAGTTCCCAGCAGGGAATGCACAGGAAGCAACCATACATTGATATTTCTCTCCCTCTCTCCTTCCCTTCCCCTCTGAAGATAAATAAATAAAATCTTTAAAA
>JAPYXV010002719.1:0-12887 GCA_028533065.1 Trachops cirrhosus
AATTAATTAAAGCTAAATGAAATTCAAAAATTGGTTGCTCAGTCCTGAGAAACTCTTATTATATTATAAAAGAATTTGAGGGCTATGATGCATTATAAATGACATAACCCTATGCAAAATTATGATTTTTACTTTTGATATTTTAGTTACTTTTTAAAATGTTTTCTAACCATTTCTCTCTTATCAGATAGTAAAGCATTTAAACATAGAAACTCAAAAATAGCTCCTCATTTCTAACAAGGCCAGGTCAATAATTTTTAGAATATTTATTAAAATTGCTTAGTGTTTCCCTGGCTGGTGTGGCTCAGTGGATTAAGTGCCAGCCTGTGAATCAAGGGGTTGCTGGTTCGATTCCCAGTCAGGGCACATGCCTGGGTTGCAGGCCAGGTCCCTAGAAGAGGATACACAAGAGGCAACCACACACTGATGTTTCTCTACCTCTCTTTCTTCTTCCCTTCCCCTCTAAAAATAAGTAAATAAAATCCCTAAAAAATGAATGAAACAAAATTACTTAATGTTAAGTTTAAATTTAGTAGTCAAACATATCAGGGGCACTGCAGATTCAGTACCTAAGGAGCAACACTGAGATGGAGACTAGCATGCAGGATATTTATGAGGAATTTCCAGTAGAAGGAAGGGAGAGGAAGCAAGATTGGACAGAGAGTGAAGCTGAGCAGCATTACCATCCCAGCTGAGTTGTTAGAAAACCCAGATAGCTGGAATAATTCTTTAGATGTAAGGTTAGGGGTCCCAATGCCCCTGTGTTGATCGGTGTTTGGGAGTAGCCTCTCTCTTGCTGAGGTGTGACCTCAGGTGAAGTAGTTGTTTACCATCAAGACAATGCCCAAGGAAGGCTAGCAGCCAAGGGCCAGCTTCTGGCCAGGCTCCCAACTGCTGAAAGAATAGTGCTTTATTTCTGGGCAGTCTGGGTGGTGTACTGCAACATTCTCTCCAAGGAAGAAAAAGAGTGAGAAAAATGCAAAAAGAAGAAAGAGAAACTGAATTCAGAGATGTGGAACAACATTAGTTGATCTGCTAATACTGGCTGGTCTCACACTTAACTAAGAAAATTGACCGAATCTCTTTTTGTTTTAGCATCACCATCATGTGACAAAACAGAAGGGCATGGACCAACTGTGCTGTCCACTATTTTATACAGCTAGACACCACCAACAATGTTTTTTGCATAGGACCTCCCTAGGTGATAAACAATGTAGTCAGCAATGCCTTTTTAGAATAGGACTGAATGCAGACTCTAGAGGTATTTCAGGACTTTCCAGTGCCCCACTGATCCACGTAGAGGTCACTTGTGAATGTACAGGAAATTGTTTTATTTCTCCATTTAAACAAGGAAAGAAGGGGAAAGGGGAAAGAGGGACAAAGGGAAGGGGGGATGGAGAGAGAAAATAAGGGAAGGCAAGCCACACAGTTTAAGATAATATAACACTACAGATCAGCATCAACACAACCCTCTTCCATCCCACTTTCACACTCTCCCTGCCATTGTCTCCTCCCCTTCCCTCACCACCTCTGCCCCTGCAGACACCAACTTGTACTTTTACAACACAGTTGTACAGCTCCTGACGCAGATCATTTGTATGCCTTTGCTTTTAGGTCATTTAAAATCCTTAGATTCTTCCCCCCATTTTCTGATGGGATTGAAGTAATAGATCGAATAGTAAGATGAATAAAAATGTCAAAACATTTTTTGAGTTAAAAATTTCAGACTTTTCCATATTGTATTAATAGACAACTCAAAGTACACTTTAAAATTTGCCTAGAATTTTAAATAAAAATGAATGATTCTTTTTAAAATTGTGATAAATGGAAAAGATAAAACAATTCCTAACTGTTATTCTCAACTATTCTTTCTATCACCTAAAGATGGGTTACTTAAAATATAGCCCTAGACTTTGAAACATTTATATTTAATTCAGGAGCTTACCTGATATATACAATGTTGAATATATTTTTTTCAAGGAATCATTGTTGGTTATTTTACTTTTAACCAAGCCCATATACTTTAGATTTCCTTATTAAAGATACATTTGCTTCCACATAGATAAATATGCCTGGTCTCATCTCACCCATATTGTCAGTGACAGCAGGAAGCGGGCAAGAAATTGTGACCACCACACTTAAGTGATTCTGCTCCATTTTGACTTTGAATGTACTGTTGGACTATTTACTATAAGCCTAAGACTTGATGTTTTCTTTCAGGCTCAGGCAATTTCCTACAAAAACTTTCTTCTGGTTAGAAACAAACATGAAACCTTCCCTTTATACTTAATTCTATTATTTACTGCATAGCTCAAAACCTTGTGTAACCTTGAATCACTTGCATTTTTATTTTTTAACTTCTAAAGCAATCCAAGTTATGAATACTTTGGAACAAGTAGTAAAAGTCTGATGGTTGTGCTGCAAAATCACTGTATGGCAAGTGCCTTAACCGAGGCAGCAGAGAGAGGAAGGATGAGCGTGGATGGTTTTCAAAATTGGGGGAAGCCAACTAAATGAACACAGTGACATCTGCCTTTTTAAATGTTTGGACTAGGAGAACATCTTAAGAAATGTAGTTTTACTCTTTATGAATTTTAGGTTCCTTGCAGAATTTCTGAACAAGGACATGTTATGGACTGAATATTTGAGTCCCTCCGAAATACATACATGATGAAGCCCTAATCTCTAACGGATCCTTGTGATGGGATTACTGTCCTCATAAGAAGAGACCACAGTTCTCTCCTTTACTCTCTGCCCCACCACTACCATGTGAGGACACAACAAAAAGGCAACTGCCTGTCTGCAAGCCAGGAAGACGGCCCTCATCAGAACCCGATCATAATGGCACCCTGACCTTGGACTTCTCACCCTCCAGAATGGTAAGAAATAACTGTCTGCTGTTTAAGCCATGCAGTCTATGGCATTTTTATAGCAGCCGGAGTTGATTAAGACAGGCACCACTTGCCAAGGAATAAAACTTCATTCATAAAATAAAAGTCTTTATGATGTGCTTAGAGTGACACCTTTAATGATATCAAATCTTTTTCCTGTCCCGTTTTCTTCCCTCCAGGTTCTCATGGGTGTGATTTCTTTACCGACAAGCATGTTGCATTTACCTCCTATGATCTAATGCTATTCACCATTAAAGTCCAACTAAAGTGTCTCCTTCTCTAAACAGGCTTTCCTATGTCCCTTTGCAAACTTTCTTGCTCCTTACCTGTGCATCTTAGTGTTTCAAAATATATTTATTACATGGCAGCCAGAGTGTGGTAGGTATCTGTTACCTACCACATGATCCCCATGATCCCGGCTCCTAGTACTCATGCCCTCCTGTAATCCCCTACCCTTCACTGAAGATTGTACTTTGTAACTTGCTTCTAACAAATGTGGAGGGGGGGGGTGTCTTTCCTGAGATTAGATTTTAAAAAGAATATGGCTTTCATCTTGTTCACTTTCCCTGATTCTCTGGCTTGCTTGCTCTGAGGGGAGCCAGCTGCCGTGTTGGGAGCTTCTGGTGCAGGCTCTATGAGCCAAGGAAATCACTCCAATAACTTGTGAGGAACTGATTCCTACCAATAGCAACATACGCTGCTATCTAGATCGCGGCCTTACAAAAATTGTGAGATAATAAATATTTGTCATTTAAGCTATTAGGTTTTGGTGTAATTTGTAATGTAGCAACAGATAACTACAACATAGACCTAAGCATACTAATATGATATTATCCTATCTCTTTAATATTATTATTTTTATTCAGGTCTTTCACTTTCTATTGGGTGGTAGGGCATATTGAAAACAGGATACTTCTTTAATAACATCAAAAGGACAAGCATGAGAGTGCTCACCACACTCACAAATTGTCTCCTTCACCCAGCCCACCAAAGCAAATTCTGAAGTTGCCAGCTTGATTTTTCTGCTTTCATATCTTACCCTCTTTTTACTACCTCCACCACCCAAAGAGTATGCGTGTTACCAGAGGAGTCAGAGATTTTGTAATGCTCTATTAGGAAAAGGCATAGAGGGAGTGACCTGTGAGGCCAGAGGTGGAAAGAAAAGACTTAGTTAAAAATGTTAAGAGCTGGGAGGAAGGGAGAGCAGGAAATGATGTAAGTAAACAAATAACTCACTTACAGAGGGCAGACAGGGAGAACTTTGTTGGTGTTTGACAAGTGAAATGCCCAGAAAGATGTGTTTGAATAAAACAAAAATGCTGTGATAAACAGCAACAGCAATAACAACAGCCTGTTTAGATTGTTATCCAACAACCCAAAGAGTGGACTTTGTTCAACAGCCTTTCTCAGTCACTCATTCAGTTCACAGACATTTATTCAACACTCTCTGCCTTCATAGAGCTTACATTCTGATGGGGGATTCTGAAAACAAATCAATAAAATATTAATTTATTAAACAAATCAATAAAATAGTAACTGATTATATAATCATATATACATATCTAATTAATTTCTTCAATCTCTTACTACAACCAACACACCACTTTCACAAAACAGAAGATAATGTTTGTAAGATGAATAAATGAATGAACAGATGAGAACCTACATTTGCATGTTTTAGAACTGTTTATTATTATGTAAGAGAAAGTCTCGGGCTATCTGTATTAATCTGCTAGGGCTAAGTACCACAGACCAAGTAGATCAAACAAATGAAATGTATTGTCTCACAGTTACGGAGACTAGATGTCAGAGATTGAGGTGTTGGTGAAATTGATTTTTCTGAGATGTCTCTCCTTGGTTTATAGATGGCCATCCCCTTCCTGTGTTTTCCCACGGATGTCCTTCTGTGCGTGTCCGTGTCCCAATTTCCTCTTCTTTTAAAGACATCAGTCACATTGAATAAAGGCCTATTCTAATGACCTCATTTTAACTTCATTATCATTTTAAAGATTCTATCTCCAAATACTGTGACATTTTGAGGCACAGGTGTTCAGAGTACAACATATGAAATTTGGGGGGAACAATTCTGCCTATAATACCATCTATGATTTATATTATAGTAAAATGCTTTCTTTCACCTAGAAGTTCACATTTTTTTCTGTCTTTTAAAAGAAATTAAACCATTTTCATGGTCCCTAAAAGTACTGTGGGTCCTTGGCACTATGCCTACTGCTGATAAGTTTATCCTGAATACCTAAAGAAATGACACTTGATTTGAATATTGAAGGATGAATAGTTGTCTAGAGTAGTTCTTCTCAACTTTACAGAAAATGGAAATCATCTGGAGTCTTACTGAACTGCATATTGAGATTCCGTAATGTCTATGCTGGAATGCAAGATTTTAAATATCTAGAAGTTCCAAGGTGATTCTACTGGCATAGGAACCAAACTATACATAGGAAGAATCCAGAGCTGTGTTGCCCAGTATAGTAGCCACTAGCCGTATGAGGTTATTTAAATATTAACTTAAAGGCATCAAAATGAAGTAAAGTTTAAGATTCTTTTCTTTAGTTGCCCTGACAACATTTCAAGGGCTCAACAGGCATCTGTAGGTACTGGCTATCTTTTTAGACTGCAGGTTTAAAATATTTCTATAATTGCACAAAGTTCTATTGGACAGAATTGATCTGGAGGAAAACAGGAGGGAAGAAATAAGATTTTGGTATAGAAGTAAGGGAAAGGCCAAAAAGGATGAGCCATACAATAGAAGGCCAACTATGAGAGTGTGTTTTTGTGAAGTAAAGCAACATCATAAGCTTAAATAGGATAAAGTTATCTCAATTCAATCTATTTCTTTATTTCTAGCTTAATAATTATCACAGATATATTTGTTGTTAATGGTAAAAGAAATTCAGTTGTAGAATTAAGTTACCTAAATATGTACTCTCAGATGCTCCTAGATGGAAGTTTAATCAGGTTAAACCATTAGACTTCCAGTTTCTGTTGAAGGTAATATGAATTCAGAGTAGAGAGCCATGAAACTGAAGATGACTTGTGTATATATGTGAACGCATGTGTGTGTTTAAGACTGATGGATTTCTATTTTGAACTCTGTTTTAGAAAAGCTAAATGTCCTTTCTGAGGGAGGTGAAATGAATGGTCCCTGTCAGCAAACCTTGTGACTTCTCTTGCTTGTTTCCCACATTTGTCCCACAGATGTGCAGTGCTGATGAAGTATTTTTCACTTGGTGTGAGTCATTCATATAATTGCAAGCCCTGCTCTTTTTCAAGTTCATAAAGGGAATCAGAACCTAAGAAAAAAGCACATTTAGTATAGTCAACATGACAAAACATATCCAGAGCATCCATTCTTCTGATGGCTCACACTCTAGGTTTTCATCGAAAGTCAGGACATAACTATGCAGAAATTGCATTTCATAACTCCTGGGAACCACATCGAACAACAAAACTAACCCTTAATGCTAGCTAGGACCTCAGATGAAGTTGGACATCTCCCTATGATGCAGATTGTCTTTGTGTTAAACATCCCACAATAATGAGGTGTTAATTTTATTTTTCTCATATGGCTCATTAAACCAGCCCAAATAATGAAACCCAAAGGCTTTGTACTTTACACAGTGTCAAGTGAATCTGATCACTTTACAGTCCACCAACTTTAAAGATTTCAAGTCAGGGTTGGTTCAGCTGGGGGAAAATATCAAAACCTCCAAAGGAATATGATAGCATGCTTTGGCTGCAGGACACGTGTGAACACAAAGAACACACTCCTCCCAGCTTAAAGTGCATCTGGCTGGGAAATTCTGCTTCATCCTCTCCAATTTGTCACTAAAATACCTATGAAAAAACAGAACAAGATGAAAATTCACACCTTCCAAAAATAAAAACTGATAGAAAAGATAATACTTAAGTCTGGACTTTTTAATTGCTATTCAGCTCTAAGTGCTAAAGTAAGAAAAATACACCTGTAACTCTACAAGCAATTTTTTATGAAACAGAAAATAAATAGGGTAGAAAGTTATTTCACTTATCCTCACTGTCTGCTCCCTGCCAAACAACAGAACCAGGTAGACAGGCCTCTACTTTTACAGGAGAATTCTGTATTCTCCTGTAATAATTTTTTATATCTATTCCAGGACTGAAATACAAAATAATATAGAATGTATGTGCTTGTTTGGAGGAACAATAGGACCTAGGAATTATATTAGTAGTTACTTTTCCTCAAGTATTAGGTATTACAAATGAAGGAATATGTATATTTCTTTGTATTTACCAGTTTGGAGGATTATAGAACCAAATACAAGCATAAGAGACAAATCCTACCTGTAGTATTTCACGAGATGAATACTTAGTAGGCATTGACAATCAGGGTACAAGTTCTATATAGATATTATTGCTTAAGCCAGAATTAAAAAGAATATGCCCTAGCCCAAACCTAATAGAAGTCATTAATAGAAACTGCCTTCCAAAAAGTTCAGAGATTGGATACCAGAAAAACACTTTAAAGCAACTGTAATAAATATGATTGAGTAAAGGATACCATAGACAAAGAACAAAAATAAACCTGAAAACATGTCTTACAAAATAGAGAATATCAATAAAAATGATGTCTATATTTTTATTTCTATTAAAAATAGAAATTCTGTAGTTATCTATAATAACTAAAATGAAAAATTCACTAAAGATTCCTGGCAGATTTGAGAAGGCAGAAGAAAGAATCAGTGAAGGAGAAGGTAAGTATATTAATATTATCCAGTCTGAGGAGCAAAAGAGAAAAGAATGAAGAAAATGAAAAGAGAGAGAGAAATCAAGGCAAAGGCAAAAAATATTTGAAGACATAATAGCCAAAAACTTCTCAAATTTGATGAAGAACTAATCTACACATTCAAGAAGTTCTACAAGTAGAAATAGGATAAATCCAAAGAGACACACACCAAGGTACATTATAATCAAACTGTCAAAGCTACAGATAAAGAACCTGAAGGCAAAAAGGCAGAAATGTTTTGTTATGTACAAGGGATCATCAAGAAGATTAACAGCTGATTTCTCATCAGAAACCATTAAGAGCAGAGCCAGTGGGATGGTATGTTCAAAGTGAAGAAAGAAAAAAATGACCATCAGCCCTGGCTGGTGCGGCTCAGTGAATTGAGTGCCAGCCTGCGAATAAAAGGGTTGCCAGTCTGATTCCCAGTCTAGGGCACATGCCTAGGCTGCGGGCCAGGTCCCCAGTAGGGGGCATGTGAGAGGCAACCACACACTGATGTTCTCTCCCTCTTTTTCTCCCTCTTTCCACTCTCTAAAATAAAAAAAACTTTAAAAAAAGATAACCATTTAAAAATTCTATATCTAACTACAATCATGCTTCAAAAATGTATGAAAAGTTAATCCATTTTCATATAAACAAAACTCAGAATTTGTTGTTAGCAAATATGCCCTACAAAAAACACTAAAGGGT
Source organism: Trachops cirrhosus (assembly GCA_028533065.1). Taxonomy (NCBI): domain Eukaryota; kingdom Metazoa; phylum Chordata; class Mammalia; order Chiroptera; family Phyllostomidae; genus Trachops; species Trachops cirrhosus. The sequence continues at coordinate 8,365 of JAPYXV010002719.1, forward strand.
AAAAGGAAAGGACAGTAGATAGTGATTAGAATCTTCAAAACAGAAATAAAAAAAACACCAGTAAAGGTAACTACAGAGGTAAATATAAAAGTCAGCATTTTTGTTTCTAACTCCTTTTTTTTCTGCGTGATTTTAAAAACAACTGCATAAAACACCATCAAATTTATATTAATGAGTACATTAATATAACATGATAACATAAAAGAAGGACAAGGGCTTTATTAGAGCATCCTTTATACTATTATAATTAAGATGTCATTAATCTAAATTTAGATAGTTATAAATTAACATGCTAATTGTAATCCTAAGTAAAACCTTAAAAATAACTCAAAATATGTAATAAAATAAATTAAAGTGAATTAAAATAATATACAAGAATATAATTGTTGAAGAAGTTAGTAAAGGAAGAATGGAGAAACAAAAAAGATGTAAAATGCGTGTAAGACAAGTTCTTACCAGTAATCACACTAGCAATAAATTGATTACAATCTCCAATTAACAGATCAAGTGCCAGAAGAAACAATTGTTAAAAGCACATGATATAATCATAACTGGCATATAAGAGATTTACTTTTAATCCAAAGAGACAAATGACTTGAAAGAGAAAAATTCAAAAATGATATTCCATGCAAATAGCAACAAAAAGACAGTTGAAGTGGCTATATTAATATCAGAAAGAATGGATTTAAGACAAACATTTATTTGAGAGACAAAAAAATCATATAAAAGGGTCCATCTATCAAGGAGACATAGCAATTATAAATACATATAATCATAACAACAGAGCCAAAAAATATATGAAGCAAAAGCCAACAGAATTGAAGGAAGAAATAGCCAGTTCAACAATTACTGTTGGAGACTTCAATAACCCACTTTCACTAACAAGCAGAAATACTAGGCAAAGATCAACAAAGAAAGACAAGACTTGAGCAACACTGTACAACCTATGCTTAACAGACCTAAAACAATCCTCTCAACAATAGCAAAAATACACATTCTTCTCAAGTGCACAGGAAATATTCTCCAGAATAGACCATATGTTGGGCCACATAAATTTACCTTATAAGTTTAAAAATACTACACTGTTACAAAGTATGATCTCCAATTACAATGAAATAAAATTAGAAATTAATAACAAAAGGATATTTAGAGAATTCACAAATATGTTTTTTAAAGTTGACTTGTGAGAGAGAGAGAGAGAAACATCAACTTGTTATTGCACTTATTTTTACATTCATTGGTTGCTTCTTGAATCTGCCCTGACTGGAGATCAAACCCGCAACTTTGGCATATAGGGACAATGCTCTAACCAACAGACCTACCTGGCCAGGGCCCAGATATGTTTTTTTTTTTAAGCACTGTTAAATACCCAATGTGACAAAGAAGAAATCAAAGAAAAATTAGAAAACATTTTGAGATAAAATGACACCAAAAATAAAAAGTTCATGGGCTATAATTAAAGCAGCGCTCAGAGGAAAATTACAGGTTTGTATGTCTACATTAAAAAAGATAAAAAATTTCAAATCAATAACCTAACCTTCTACCTTAAAAAAATAAACTAGGTAAAGGACAAATATAAGCCAAAACAAGAAGGAAAAAATAGTAAAGAATAGAGTGCTGGTACATTAGAGAATCTAAAAACAATACAGTCACTAAAATTAAAAGTTGGACTTTGAAAAATATCAACAAAATTGACTATCCTTTAGTGAGACAGACCAAGATAAAATGAAAGAAACCTAAACTCGCTAATTTCTGGAATTAAAGTGCTGATATTATTATCATCTTTAGAGAAATGGAAAATTATAAGGGAATAGTACAACTGATTGTATGAACAACAAACCAGGTAACTTAGATGAAATAAATGAATTTTCAAAACTCGCAAACTAGAAAACTGACTCAAGAAAAATAGAAAATCTTTTAAATAGACCCAAAGTTAAAAAAGTAAAACAGTAATCTAAATAAAAACTTCCAACAAACAAAAGCCCAGAGTAAGATATCTTTATTGGTGAATTCTACCAACATTCAATTAATGCCAATCCTTCATAAACTCTTCTAAAATATACAGGAGGAAGGAGTACTAATTGACTCATTTGATAAGGCTATTATTACCAAAGCAGACAAAGCACAAGAAGAGAAAGGTACAGATCAATATTTTTCATAGAAATACACAAAATATAATCAGGCAAACACTAGCAAATTAAACATGTCAATATATTAAAAGTAATAAATACCATGACCAAGTTAGATTTATCCCAGGAATTCAAAGATGCTTCAATATACAAATATCAATCAATATAATAATACATCATAGTAAGGGAGAAAAACACACAAACATCTCAATAGATACAGAAAATCATTTGAAAATATAACAACATTTTTCTGTGATAAAAACAGTCAACAAACTAATAATGGAAGAAAAATTTGTCAACTTGATAAAAAGCATCTATGAAAAACCCACGGATAGTATCACACTTCGTGGTAAAAGACTGGAAGTTTTCTGTTTAATTAAGATCAGGACCAAGAAAATAATGTCTACTCTCACATCTATTCAACTTTGTATCGGAAATTCCAGCCAGAGAAAGTAAGAAAAACAAATAAAAAGGTACCTATATTAGGAAGGAATAAAACTACTAATTATGAATAGATAATTATGAATAGATTATCTACTAGGGATGATGCAGTTGGTACAGTCTTTATATATAGAAATGCCTAAGGGATTCACTTAAAAATATTTAGAACTAATATACAAGTTCAGCAAAGTTACAGTATATAAGATGAGTATTATACAAAATAGTTGTATTTCTAGGCACATGCAATGAATAATCTATAAGTAAAATTTTAAAAACAATCCCCTTTCAGTAGCATCAAAAATTAAAATATTTAGGAATAAATTAACCCAGGGCATGTAATATGTGTACACTGAAAACTATAAAACATGTTTGATAGAAACTGAAGACTTAAATTAAATATGGAAAGACATAATGTGTTTATTGATTGGAAGACTCAGTATTGTTAACATGGCAATATTCACTAAGTTTATCTACAGATTCAATGCAATCTCCATCAAATGTGTAACTTCTTTTTTTATTCCAAAAAAGATTAAGTTGATCATAAAATGCATATAGAATTGCAAGGAACCATGAGTAGCCAAGACAAGCTTCAAAAAGAAGTACAAAGTCAGAGGACTCATACATCCTTATTTCAAAACTTAATACAAGTCTACAGTAATCAAAATGGCATGGTACTGGCATAAGGAGAAACATAATGATCAATGGAATATAATAAAAGCTCCAGAAATAAACCTATACATGCATGATCAATTGACTATCAAAAAGGTTGGCAAGAAGAACTTCCGGCCAAGATGGGGGCGTAGGTAGACACACTGTGCCTCCTTGCAAAACCAAAACTAAGGACAACAAAAATTTAGAAACAAAGAAACAACCAGAACAGAGAGAAATGAACTGTAAGGAAGTCTGACACCCATTCATCCAGACCGGTAAGAGGGGCAGAGTCCTGGCAGGAAAAAGCGGTGGCTGGCAGATGCAGGTGCACAGGGCACAGGCAGCAGTTGGCAGACCCCAGACGTGCAGGGGCGGCTGACGGACCAGTGGCAGACCCCAGGCGCGGGAGGCAATGAGCAGACCCAGTGAGGCACACAAAGCAGCTGGCTCTCCACAGTCACACATTCGCACACAGATAAACCAGGCAAAAATGGGCAGCAACACAGACTGCGCAACCCAGGGACCCAGTGTCGGGAAATAATGCCTAAAAGCACTGATTGAAAACACCTGTGGGGGTTGAGGTGCCGGGAGAATCTCCCAGCCTCACAGGAGAGTTCCTTGGGGAGACCGACAGGGTCCTAGAATGTACACAAGCCTACCCACCTGGGAGTCAGCACCAGAAGGGCCCAATCTGCTTGGGGGAAGTGCCAGTGGAAGGAGACTGAAGTCCTAGAGAGAGTGGAGCAAGCACCATTGTTCCCTCTCTGACCTTGCCCACAAATACAGCATCACAACCCAGGAAGTGGGTTGGCCCGTCCTGGTGAACACCTAAAGCTCTGCCCCTCATATATAACAGACATGACAAGACAAAAAACAAACAAACAAACAAAAAAAAAACCCCAAAGAGATGGCTCAAACAGAAGATCAATTGAAAGCTCCAGAACCCATCCTTTTAAGCGACCAAGAGATAGCCAACCTATCAGATGCACAGTTCAAAGCACTGGTGATCAGGATACTCACAGAATTGGTTGATATTGGTTGCAAACCAGATGAAAAAATGCAGGCTACAATAAGTGAAATGAAGAAAAATGCACAGGGAACCAATAGTGATGAAATAAAAGATGGGTCTCACATCATTGGAGTGGACCAGAAAAAAGAAAAAAGCATACAACCAGAAAAGAATGAAGAAATAAGAATTTAAAAAAATGAGGAGAGGCTTAGGAACCTCCAGGACATCTTTAAACGTTCCAACATCCAAATTATAGGGGTACCAGAAGGAGAAGAGGAAGAGCAACAAGTGGA
>JAPYXV010002720.1:0-12884 GCA_028533065.1 Trachops cirrhosus
CCGGGACTGTGAGTAATCAAGATAGTATCTGAGCCATTGTGTTTTAGAGAGAGACACCTCTTCACCCAGGATACTTGTCAACAGATGAAAGGGTGCTAGGGAAATTGCCTCAGTGCAGCTTTTATCTGCTTAACCTTTTTCCAAACCCCTTACCTACACCTTTTCCTCTTTATAAAAAAAGCTGGCTTGAAATGAAATGTAAGCTGTTCTTTTAGAGTGCATAAGCCACAGTCTTCTCAGATTGAAAGCTATTTGAATAAAGTGCCCATAAAGATTCAATCCCTGTCTCTGCTTATTGGTTCTGGTGGTGACAGGCAGCACAAATGCCAACATTTTTGGTTTCACTTTTCGTCTTACAGGGTAAAGTCAAAAGGATACTGAGACAGTATTTGTGTCCTTTTGCTTTTAAAAATATTTCTACATTTATATCTACATATTCACCTATTTAAATATATCTATATAGGGTACACACAGGGGTAAGTATATATATGTTTGGGATATATATGTATATATTTTTCTCTGTATATAGAAGGACATACATTAAAATTTTAATTGTTATCTCTTGGGTTGAGTTAGAGGTGTTTTGAATTCACTACTCTAAAAGTGAGTTTTTCAATTTTCCTATAATGTGTATTTATTATTAACTGGAATCAGAACAAATTAAAATTATAAAAGTACATTTATTAGTTTTTTTTCCTGGGGAGGAGGAGGCAGAGGAGAAGAGGCTAGAAGACATAGCATTAGGTAAAAACTAGAGCCAGGAGAAAGAGGCTGCTCAAGAACCTACCAAGGTTTAACAGATCAGACAGTTTCAGTTTTTGATTTTATCTGTGAGAGTAAATCTAGGCCTTTTATATGTTTTTCATTTTCTAGATATCATGATATTAAGTTTTGTTACCTGGTACTAGTGAGACAATAGAAGAAGAAAACAATTTTTGCCTTCTGGTTCCAATGTGCTCACACAATAGGCTTTTGCAGGGCTAGTGGCTCCCCTAGTGTCCAGGTCCTGGAGTGTGAGTGGCTTCTCCAGTGCCTGGCTTCTGTAAGTGCATGGGATCTAGCAGTTCCCAGCTGCCAAAAGCTTCCTCCGGTAACACCTTAGTTTTTGTAGTGGAGTGCCTCTGATGAGATACTTCCCATGAACCTCCATGAGACTGTTTCTGACAAGTTCTGAAGAGCAGAGTTCTAGCAACTTTTACTGGTGTGGCGCCACAGCACCTTCTCTGCCATCCAGTTAGCCATGGCTATGTACTCTCCATCTATGTCTGGATCTCAGCCCTGGTGGCGGGAGGTTGTAAGGGTGAGGAGGAGCTCTCCTTGGACATTCTATCTCCACCTTAGGGATAGTGATTGCTCTTTTATATGCTACTTCTGTATTTAGATTTCTCTTTGCTTCTTTCTAGTCAATCGTTTGTTACTCCAATCTCCTGTTGTAATTAATAACTTTATATTAAACCCTCCCTGTTAAAATTATTATGCCATTTATTACTCATGATTGGAACCAGACTGACACACCAATGTACTTAACCTGAATCTAGGGACCAGTATACAGACTCTTCTTAGGCGACCAAGAGGGAGCCAAGTAAAATGGGAAAGTGAATGTTGACTTTTCTAACAGACATGGAAAGATTGAATCAGGAGCATATGTATTGGGTTGGCCAAAAAAGTCTGTATGTTTTTTTACATAAAATAAAAGACACATTTTCCGTTTTCACCAATAACTTTATTGATTTGTATATTTTGAGTATGTTGGCTATCTCCTGGATAGAAGCTATTGGCTTCTAGTGGGTAGAGGCAAGGGGTGCTGCTGAACACCTTCCAATGCATAAGACAGCCCCACAGCAAAAAAGTATTTGGCCAAAATGTCAATAGTATCAAGAAACTTTGCAAACCACTTTTGACAACATTTGATCAGTCACAGCACCTTCTCCATACACTCCATACAAATATTTTTTTTTACGTTTCAGTTGCATTTTTACCTTTCTTGACATAACAAAGCATAATATGCTGAAAATGTTGTGTATTTTCTTCCATCTTCAATATTAAAATGGCTGCAGAAAAATTCATCAATTTTGATAAATTTTTAATGCATATTGATGTTACAGCTGTCACAATACAATCGAACAAAATTGTTTCTAATGAAGTTAAAGACAATTAAACACTACTAGAGCCATAGTGTGGAAAAAACTAAATGAACTTTTTGGCCAACCCAATATAATCTGAGAACCGAATGTCGTAGCTCTTATTTCTGAATTGGATGAAACCCCTCTCAGTCTCTCATTACTACATTTCACATTGCCTAATTGATGTGGACTTTATACCTTTAAGTTAGTTTCATGCATATGAAACTTTTTTTAGGTGGCAGTGTTATATAGTACCAAGTATAGGTTTCGAGCCAGCCAGGCAGATCTGTTTGAATCATGGCTTTACCACTGACTAGCTATATGACCTCAAACAGATAAATTAGTCTTTTTGAATAAGTACAGTTTTCCCCTTTGTGAAGTGGGGACAATAGTGAGTACATGTAACTTTACTGAAGAATTAAGAACAATGAGCATAAAGGCCATAGTATGGTGCTTCATACATAATAAGTGCTAAATAAATGGTAGGTAGTAATTGTTGTAAAAAATATTCAGTGTGTACAGAAAGTTATCCTCCAAGTAGATGTAGAGGAAACAAAGAGGAAACAAGAGTTATGACCTCAAAGCTGGACCCATACATTTGTCAAGAGCAGATTGTAACATAAAGCTATGAAAGACTACTTCTTTCCTTAGTCATCTTTCTTTTCAGGAAGACCCACATCTATAGCCTATAACTGGACAATGAAGAGTTAGGATGGAGTCCAGGAGCAGATGTTAGAAGCAGTGCTGGTTCTATTAGGACTTGACTGAGTTCAGCATACTTATGTGTGAGTGAGAGGGGCTGGCTCTCACTTAATGGGTGATAGTAACTCAAAATTTGGTAACTACTATATGATGCCAGTAGTTATGACTCCTACTGCTCTCTATGTGAGTAGGTTTTCTCCTGATTCAGATTCCCAAGATTCCTCAGGAATAAAGTGAGGGCTTATTTGATCTGCACTCTAGGATTTGGGTATGTGTTGGGGTGGTGGTGACTCTTTTCCTTGGGCTTCTGCTGTGATTGACTCCTCACAAATAGAGCAAAATGTGCGTATTGCTTGGCTCCCTTTTTATGCCTCTGTAAAACAGGACAGATTCAATTCTTTTTTGCTGGGACCACATCCTAGATGAGCTTATGGTACATCATATCCACCTTTCTTTGTGTGTCTGACTGCCTCTGTACTTATCATCAGCATTCATTTGTGGAAAGAAGAGCTGAAATAAAAGTAGCTTCTGCAGTTTCAGCTCTATGATGACTCTGGCCACGCGTGGCTAAGTAGGTTATGCTGGATTGGGCTGGTCTTCCATGGAAGTAGAGTAGGTGCTGTTCTTTGAATTAAGTTTTATTAAGTACTCCTGTTAACATTTATTGATTACTTTGTGCAACATTCTGTATGAAATGTAAACAAATGGTCTCATATTAAACCTCAGAAGATTACTACAAAGTAGGTGCTACTATTATCCAATTTTATAGTTAAGGAAACTAATGCCATATTAGGCAATTTATCAAAGGTCATACAGCTAAAAAGTGGCATGTATTCATTCCGCTTATCAGATTCTCAAAAATGAGAAGTTTTGAGCATCTTATGCAGCCAGTAGTGTTCCAAGTTTTAGGGATAGAACAGTAAAAAAAGAGACAAGAATCTTACCCTTATTGAGCTTACATTTTTAATGGTAAAAGACAAATAATTGGAATATTTGTTATATAATGGTAAGTACTAAGGAGAAATGTAAAGCAGAGATGGGATACAAGGAGTATGTGTTCAGGATTGCAATTTAGAGAGGGTGGTCAGAAAAGGCATCACTGGTAAGGTGACATTTGGGTAGAGTTCTGAAGGAAGTCAGAGAGCGAGCCATAAAAATATCTGTAGGAAAGAACATTCTGAGCAAAGGAAATAGAAATTTTAAAGATCTTGATGCAGGAATATTCCTGAGATTAATGTAACTGGAGGAGAGTAACCATAACTGGGAGAGTAGGAGATGAGATCAGAGGGGTGAGAGGGGTCAAGATTGTTTAAGACCTTATAACCATTGTAAGGATTTGGCTTTCACTCTGAGACTGGAGAGTCTGGGCAGAGGAATGATATGATATGACTTTTGTTTTAACATGATCTACCTTTCCGTTATATTGACAATAAACTTGGTTAAGGTGTTCTAACAAGGAGGAGTAACTCACTAAGTGATTTTTCCAAAGAGTAAATCTTTGAGTTCAATAAACACTGAATACAGGACTAGACCCAGTGTTTGTGGGGTGTGAGGCTTTATACAACTTTGGGAGACATTTTAAGTGAAAGATTTAACAAATTGGTATGAAAGTGAGGTTTTTTAAATAAAGAAAAGAAAGGACTAGGAAAAAGGTCTGTTCAAGTAAGCGACTCAAAAGCATAAGCTTCATTACCTTCACAAGTAACTATGCCTCTGAGTGAATTAAAATATATCAGACTCTATTCTAGGACCTCGGAAAAGAATGGATAAATCAGTGATTAGATTTAATGCCTGGACTATTATAAAGCCTCCTATCTGGCTTTCCTTATCTCCTTCTCTTTCATTCTGTCCAGCATACAAATAAATTTATTTTCCTTGAATCACTGCTTTATCACTATAGTACTCCCCTTTTAAAAGCCTCTAAATGGCTTTCCATTGTGGCTTCCGATTGCCTGAAGGAGTTCTTATATTCTATCAGGCATCAGAATCAGGTTGAAGTGGTGGTGCTTGTTCTGGTTTCCTTGCTCTAGCCCTAAACCTACTGAATCAGAGTCACTAGAATTTCGGCCTGCAATTCATTTTAAACAGTTTTCTCCAGGTGATTCTAATGCAGATGCCTACACTCTAGTAGTAGCTAGTGGAATAAGGCCAAAGTTCCTTAATATGGAATATCGTCCATGATTTTGACCCAGCTGCATCTCTCCTATTCTTCATCATAGACCCTCCATTCTAGCCCTTGTCCCCCAAATATGCTTTATAAATATTTGACTCTATAGAACCTTTGATCACTTTTGTTTCATCAATCTGAAATGCCCTTTCTTTTCTCACTGCCTCTCCAAGTCTTAGTTATTCATTAAGTCCTAGATTAAGTCTAATTTCTTGCTTGGTGCCTTCCCTGACCCAAGAGCCCACAGTCTTCAATCTCCCAGAGTAATCCTCAGCAACCTTGTAATATTTATTGCATTGTTTTACTTCTCAGACATGTCTATGTCAACCAGACCATGAACTCCCTCAGGGTAGGGTCCATTCCTTTACCTTTTTGTATCTCACAAAGGCCTTACCCAGTACTGAGCAGGCAGAAAAATAAAAAAGAGGAGGCTGGAAAGACTGTTTACGCTCAAAATGGACCATACTTCTTGTCCTTTATATTCTCATTTAGTAGGGCATAACAAATTCCCAAACTAGTTCTCAATGAACAACACAGATTTGGCTCATAAATACAGGCTTCAAAATATATTGGAGATAAAAAACTCTTTAGTTCAGTCTCTTATAGGAAGGCATTCAGTGATATATTACTGGATACTGGCTGCTGTTTTAGTAAATATTTTGGGAATCAATTTATTCAGTGCTATGATTTTTATATATGTATCCAAGGTTGCATTTCATATTTTATTGTTTTTAAAGGAGTTTATCTGAATGCTGAAATAGTCCACTCTTAGGCTATTTGGAAAAGAAACACTATCACCAAAGTATTCCTAGAGATTTCATTGGAGTCTGCTAATGATTATGACTTCATACTTAGGATTAACATGATGGTTCCAGAGTCATGCTCTCTCATTAGAATGTTCAGGCATGAATGAGTATTATGTCTACATTTTTAAAAGGAGGGCACACCTCAGGCACAGGTTAATAAGCCATGATCAGGCAATTAAATTGTACTCTTGCTGGAAGTGGGATTTATAGTCTTGGTTTTTCTGTTTTCATAGAGAGGCAGCATAAGTTTAGTACAATGATTAGATGTTTTCCAGAGTCTTAGGGTTTTACATAGTTGCTCTGAGGGCCAGTGAGCAATGATCTGGTGGTTAGGGCTGATTGTTGTAAGAGAGGGAAAAGTATTATTCAAATTTCATTTTCCTTCTGTCTCCGTCACAAAAGGTAAAAGTAACCATGGTAATGTTGGTTAGGCAGGCAGCTAGGAGTTAACAAAAAAGAAGGCAGCAAAACTGGCTAAGCTTAATTAGGTTGGAAGCTACAGTTTCTCACATTTCAGGGGATAGCCACATTGCCCTGTCAAGGAAATTAACACCCCTCTGTCCCTCCACGTAAGGAGGAAGGACCAACTTTCCAATCTCCCTGGGGTACAACTGGTCTATTCTCCTGCATGATGAAGGGGAGGAATAAACAATAAAGTGGAAATTTCTGTGCTGGGTACATGCACAATATAAGCCAAGATGGTGCAGGGGAAGGTCCTTACACTTTGAGGCATGTGCAGTTGTAGTCAACATGGTGACCGTAAGGGGAAGGTATCTAATCTTGGAAAAAGATAGGATTGGTTAGAGGGAGGGTCCAGCCAAAGCCCAGGAAGGATGGGAAAGAAACTGGTTAGTTTGAAAGAGCACCTGTTTTTTCACAAGCCCAGGGTAATATAATCAAAGCTTAACATAGGCCCTCTCTAGGTAGCATGCTTCACCCATTTGTGCATTCTCTTTCTGTCACAGCCATGTAGGGCTAGGATATATGTAGGTCCAACTGCAATTCCTAGTGCTGGCCAAAAGCTGCCCCAGCCTAAGCATGGGCTCTAAGTGTGGGTTCTAAGCCCTGGCTCCAAGTGCAGGACCAAGAATGGGTCTGGATATAGCTACATAGCACCAGCCAGAGCACAGCCAGAACAGAGACTAAGCTAGCTGGATGGGGACAGAGACTGAACTGGACTAAGCTTTGGTATGATCTGAACTGATGGCAGAGAATTTATGAGCCCTGGCCCTTCTGGGTTTGATGGAGACAAAGCCGGACTTTTTTTTCACAGCTGCACTACCTAGCCATGGATGAAACACAGACTCCGGGCACCTGGGGTCAATCCTTTGTGTTTGCTTTAGCTTCAATAAGTTTTACCACTATACCTCATCCTGCCATACATGGTCCCTGAAATGCTTTTCTTGTGACATTACAAAAGCCCTATTTCCACTGGCAATAGTAAGAAGGAATCCAGTGTCAAGATAAAAGGTGAACTTGTGACATCAAGACTCATAGTCAGGTTTTTGATCCCTATTGATTGAATTTTTGTATATTGTAGGACACAGTGATCTGACTTTATTCTTTTTTAATTGTTTTTTATTGTTGTTCAATTACAGTTTTCTCAATTTTACCCCCATTATTCTCCACTGACCTGCCCACCCCCACCTCCCACATTCAATCCTTCCACACATTGTCTTTGTCCATTGGGTCCTTTATACATGTTCCTTCACTTGACGCTTCCCCTTCTTTCCCCTGTTGTCCCTTCCCCCATCCCCTCTGGTCACTATCAGTTTGCTCTTTATTTCTGTGTCTCTCTGGTTCTGTTTTGCTTGCTTATTTATTTTGTTGATTAGCTTCCACTTATAGGTGAGATCACATGGTATTTGTCTGTCACTGCCTGGCTTATTTCACTTAGCATAATGCTCCCCATTTCTATCTATTCTGTCATGAAGGATGGGATTCTTTCTTTCTGCTGCATAGTATTCCATTGTGAAAATGTACCATAGTTTTTTGATCTGCTCATTTGCTGATGGGTGCTTAGGCTGTTTCCAGCTCTTGCCTATTGCAAATAACACTGCTATGAACATTGGGGTAAATAGGTTCTTTTGGATTGGTGTTTCAGGATTCTTAGGGTATAATCCCAGCAGTGGAATTGCCAGGTCAAAATCCAGTTCCCTTTTTAGTTTTTTTGAGGAAATTCTATACTGTTTTCCATAGCGGCTGCACCAGTCTACATTCCCACCAAGCAGTGTACTAGGGTTCCCTTTTTTTCCACAACCTCTCCAGCACTTGTTGTTTGTTGATTTATTCATTCTTACTGGTGTGAGGTGATATCTCAATGTGGTTTTAATTTACATCTCTCTGATAGCTAGTAATGCTGAGCATCCTTTTATAGGTCTGTGGGCCCTCTGTATGTCCTCCTTGGAGAAGTGTCTGTTCAGGTCCTTTGCCCATTTTTTAAAATCCATCTGTATCTTTAAAAACACTGCTTTTTTTGGTTTTAACATCTATTTTGACTATTATTAACATAGTCACTCAGGTATTTTTCTGTTGTTGTTTGCATGATATATCTATTTCTACCCTTTTACTTTCAGTCTATTTATATGTTTGAGTCCTAAGTGTCCTGTAGAGAGCATATAATAACAATTATTTTAACCTTTTAATTTTTAATATTTAAAAATAAGTGTATTGGTGAATTCCTATGTTCATAGCAGCTCTATTTACCATAGCCAAAATCTGGAGACAGCCTAAGTGCCCATCAGTGGATGAGTGGATTAAAAAAATTGTGGTACATTTCCACAATGGAATACTACACAGTGATAAAAAAGAAGAAACTCTTAACTTTTGTGACAGCATGGATGGACCTGGAGAATACTATGCCAAGTGAAATAAGTCAGTGAAAACAAATGCCACATGATCTTACTTATATGTGGAATCTAATGAACACAATATAACTGTGAACAAAATAGAAACAAAAGCATAGATACATGGAACAGATGAACAGCTATCAGAGAAGTGAGTGAGGGGATACTGAAGGAAAAATAGTGAGGAGAGGAAGATGGCTTCTGGGTAGGAGGGAGCAGATTCCACTTCCGCCTACACATGGGAGAAAATCCTAGCCGATTTATGGAGTAAAAGAGTGAACAACCAACAGTACCTCAACATATATGAAAATACAAGAACAAAACTTGTAGCAGAACTGAAGAACCAGACGATAAGGAGAATGCTTCAGGACAATAAGGTCCCAGGGACCAGTGCAGGGCCCAGGGGGCTGCAGCCCCAGGCCTGGCAACCGCTGCTGGGTTTGCCACAGAGTCCTTGGGAGAGAGCTGGGGCAACTGTGCCCTCCCCAGCCAAACAAGATCTGAGTGGCACTGGGAGAAACCCGGTTGCTAGCAAGCACACAGGGGCTGTGAGCATCCTTGGAGTCTGTGGATACTGGCAGAGTTGAGAGTCATGCAGTGATGGGCCCTGAACCCCATAGTCACCAGTCTGGGTGGAGAGTTGGGCTGTGGGAGAGGCCAGACCACTGTATGGAGTGGCAGGCTTAAGTAGGAGGAATTTCTCAAAAAGAAAATGTGAAAATACAGACACTGTTTGGGGAATTCTCCTACAGCAATTGCTCCGGCCTCCCTGCCACTAAGCCAGGCAGCGATCCTGAGGTTGCGCCTAAAGTTGTGCTTGTGTGGAAGACCCTGCGCACGCCCATAGCACTGGGAAGGGTGAGGCAGCCTGGCCGAGCGAGCATGCACAAGCACACCCCCCACACCCCAGCCCACAGCGGTAACCCTAGGGAAAGGCCTGGATCCCACACCCAAGGCATGGGGGAGAAGTGCCAGGATAGCTCCCCGGACAGTGCACATGGCTGACTGAGTGCAGATTGGGAAGGAAGAAAAGCCATACCAATCACCCCTCAGCCTGCTGCAGCCAGCAAGACCAGTAGTTTGGCCACTTTGAAACCAAGAGGCTTTTTAATTTTATTCTATTTTTATTTTTAAAAATTTTTTATTTTTAAATTTTTATTATTTTTTATCCTTCAATTTCTTTTTCTTCTCTTTCCTTCTTTCTTGTTTTATTCCTTCTTCCTTTCTTTCCAATTTTGTTTCTTCTTCCTTCCTTTGTCTACCTTTTTTTTAAAATACCTACAAGTGAGACAAAAAAATAAAAAAAACCTGGAACTGTGAAAAGACCAGAGTTGGACCCAAAGAAGGGGCATCACAACATCTGAGACAGTGAGACAAATTTCACTTTGCTATTACAGAGAACCTGCAACTTATTGCATATTTGTATTATTAGTATTTTTTCATTATTCTTACACCTTATATTTTAATAGAATTTTGTATCCCTCTTCTTTCGGTATAGTCTGCTTTGCTTGGCTGGTTATATTGTATCATTTGACAGGTTTCCCCTGATCTCTCTTTCATAATGTATTGCTAATTTACTATCCTTCACTTCACTTGTGTTCCATTAGCACACTACTCCTATACTCCCTATTCTTGTTATCCAGATCAAATAGATTCTGTCATATGATTGTTGCTCTACTATTATTATAAATAATAGCTGTTCCATACAATTGTAAATACTTCACAACACCCCTCCCAGATCTTAGCCCACTTCACGGTTTCCTGACCTCTGTTACTGTAGTGGTTAACTCTATTCTCTCACACACTACACCTATTTACTATCCTTCACTCTCACCTTACCTCAGATTCTGACCTGCCACAATCTCACTGCTTTCTAGATCTGACACACAATCCTTCCCTCCCCAACAAGAGTCTTATCTTCTTTCCATCCTTTCTAAAAAGTGGCTAGTTGGGTGGAATATCATGGTTAACATTATACATAGCCAAAGGATTTCCTATCTCTTCTCAAATGGCTGCTACTGTAAATATCATAGAATACCCTCTTGCTGTCTTGCCTTCCCCCTCCAAATGATCATAAAAAAGAGTAGGTGGAAGTGCTGAACACCAGGATACCCACTGGAAGAGGACACCCAACAACAAAGGAACCAGTAACAGATAACAACAGAAGAAGGTGAAGGAGGGAGTGGAAACCACACAAACCTCAATCCAGGACCTATCTGGAAATACAACTAAACAGTGGAGACACTACCCAGTAAAAACAACTGAACAAGAGCAAGAGAGAATCCTCAAAACCTTGTACACACAGAAAAACCAGTTTCAACACAACCTGCCCTCACCAGCACAAGAAAATATAAGAGGTTATGGATGGAATGACCCTCATTTAATGAGCTGGTGGGAAGGACCCACCAAAGAAAGACCCAACAACAATCAAAACACAAAGACAAACACAGAGCCAACTTAAATGGCAGCCCAAGACCAGTGAGCTCGGGAGATCAAGGAGACTGCACCACTGAATCTCACAGGTATTCTACCACAGAAGTTCATACCATAAACCCAGGGGGCCAGAACACACCAATTTAAGAAGCTGAGCCTAACAAGAAGAGTCTCACAAACAATGGGAAGACAAAGAAACAATCCCCAAATGAAAGGAAAGGAGGAAGCCTCAGAAAGAATGCTAAGTGAAATAGAGGCAACTCAATTATCAGATTCTGAGTTCAAAGCAATGATTATTAGGAAGCTCAATGAGCTCACAACAAGCTACCAGAAACTACAGGCAAGCTACAATGAACTCACTACAAACTATATCAACATGAAAAACGAAATAGAAACTATCAACAAGGGCCAAGAGGAAATGAAGAATACAATTTCTGAACTGAAGAACACAGTAGAAGGAATGAAAAGCACAATTCATGAAACAGAAGATCGGATCAGTGACCTAGAGGACAAATTGAAAAAAACACCCAGAAAGAGCAAGAACAGAAAAAGAGGCTCAGAAACAATGAAGAGATGAAGAGGGATTAAGAGAAATGCAAGACAATATGAAATATAATAATATCCATATAATAGGGATACCAGAAGGAGAAGAAGAGGAAGGGATAGAAAACCTATTTGAAAAAGTAATGATGGAAAACTTCCCTAATTTCATGAGAGAAAAAGTCAAACAAATCCAGGAAACACAGAGAGTCCGAATCAAGAGGAACCCAAAGAGGCCCACTTCAAGACATATCAAAATTAAAATGGCAAAATTTCAAGACAAAGAGAGAATCTTAAAAGCAGCAAGGGAGAAATAGGAAGTAGCATACAAAGGAGCCCCAATAAGGTTAGCAGCTGAGTTCTCAATGGAAACGCTCCAAGCCAGAAGAGAATGGCAAGAAATATTGCAAGTAATGAGAACCAGAGGCCTGCAACCAAGGCTACTTTACCCAGCAAGGCTCTCAATCAAGATAGAAGGCCAAAGATGGAGCTTCCCAGACAAAAGAAGTCTAAAAGAACACACTTCCACCAAACCAGCTCTGCAAGAGATGCTAAAGGGACTGCTTTAAGGAAAGGAAGGGAAAGGGAGAGAGAGGGAGAGAGGAACACAAAAATGGCAATGAATAAGTATGTATCAATAATAACCTTAAATATAAATGGATTAAATGCTCCAATCAAAAGACATAGAATAGCTGAATGGATAAGAAAGCATGAACCACACATATGCTGCTTTCAAGAGACCCACCTCAGAACAAAACACTTACATAGACTGAAAGCAAAGGGCTGGAAACACATTTTCCAAGCAAACAGACAGGAAAAAAAAGCTGGGGTAGCAATACTCATGTCAGACAAAATAGACTTCCAGAAAAGAGCCATAAAGAGAGACACAGACGGTCACTACGTAATACTTAAGGGAAGAATCCACCACAAAGACATAAACGTTGTAAATATATATGCACCCAACATAGGAGCACCCAAATACATA
Organism: Trachops cirrhosus; assembly: GCA_028533065.1. Classification (NCBI taxonomy): domain Eukaryota; kingdom Metazoa; phylum Chordata; class Mammalia; order Chiroptera; family Phyllostomidae; genus Trachops; species Trachops cirrhosus. The sequence goes on from JAPYXV010002720.1 coordinate 12,603, forward strand.
AAGAAAATCTTAGAGGACTTCAAGAAAGATATTGACAGCAACACAATTATAGTAGGGGATTTTAACACCCCACTGTCCAAAATGGACAGATCTTCCAAACAAAATATCAACAAAGATATTGTGGCATTGAACAAGGCCCTAGATGAAATGGACTTAACTGATATATATAGAGCCCTCCATCCCAAAGAAGTGAAATACACATTCTTCTCAAATGCACATGGAACATTTTCAAAGATAGACCACATGATAGGACACAAAACAAGCCTCAACAAATTCAAGAAA
>JAPYXV010002721.1:0-12883 GCA_028533065.1 Trachops cirrhosus
TATGAAATGTTAAAGGGACTTATCTAAGAAAAAGAAGATAAAAAACATGTATAGTAAAATGACAGCAAACTCACAATTATGAACAACCACACCTGAAACATAAACAAGAAGAAACTAAGCAAACAACTAGAACAGGAATGGAACCACAGAAATGGAGATCACATGGAGGGTTAGCAACAGGGGAGTGGGAGGAGGAGAGAGGCGTGAAAGTTACGAAGAATAAGTAGTATGGATGGTAGATAGAAAATAGACAGGGGGAGGGCAAGAAGAGTATGGGAAATGTAGGAGCTAAAGAACTTATGACACATGGACATGAAGTAAAGGCGGGGAATGTGGGTGGGAGAGGGTGTTCAGGGTGGAGGGGAATGAAGGGGGATAATAGGACAACTGTAATAGCATAATCAATAAAATATATTTTTTAAAAAAGTTATGGGGACTAATAAGTCTATTTCTGTACTAATTAGTACAGAAATATTTCTGTACTAATCTTCTTGTCACTAGAACCCTGGGCTGGGGGGGTCTGGTGTGGAGCTGGACTCCTTGCTCCTAAGATATGCCTCCTGAGTTTTTATCCATCACACATGGATGTGGGACCAGCCCATTCCATGTCTCCGCCCCTCCTACCAGTCTGAATTGATGTGGTTTCTTTAATTCCATAGTTGTCAGACTTCCACTCAACTCAATTTATGACAGTTATGAGTGATGGTGTTCTATAGTTTCATTGTAATTTTGGTGTGGTTGTGCGTGGAGGCGAGCTCTGTTTTCCTATGCCACCATCTGGACCAGAATTCTCCCTCATCATTTTAATCTCTGTCCCTTTTTCTCCATATTCACAGAGAAGTTTTATCTTCTGCACTATGTGTTCTACCCTGCATAACTTTGTTACAGATTTTAACCTCCAATTTATGTCCAACTTTCTTATAATTCTCCGTTATTTATTTTCTTTTTTATTTTTCCCTGTTTTCACCTCAATGCTATTGCCTACTTTAGGTAAAACTAATGTCAATATTTTTAACTTAAGAAGTTATTTCCCCAAAATTTTTCTTTATAAAAAAAGTTTATGCCCTAGCCAGGTAGTACAGTTGGTTGAAGTGTCATCCCAAACACCAGAACATTGTGGATTCCAGGTTCGACTTCCCAGTCAGGGCACATACCTAAATTGCAGGCTCAATCCCTGGTCAGGGCACATATGAAAGGCAACCAATCTATATCTCTCTCTCCCTCTCTCTCCCTGCTTCCTCTCTAAAATCAATAAACATATTATTGGATGAGGATTAGAAATAAAAGTTTGTATGTAGAAATACAAATAATAGTAAATATCCATGATTCTTTATCCACATATAACAAACATTAATACTTTATCATATTTGCTTATTTTTATACAAATAAAATATAACAAATAAAGTTCAAACCTCTATAGTCCCCTAGCTATAATCATTATGTTGAACCTATACCCATATTTTCATACTTTTACTAATTATATATGTATATCCATGCTTAATCTCTAACAGACTGTTTATTAAATTTCTACATACTGTATCATACTAAATATGGTATCATTTTACAACTTTCACATCTCTGAATATCATATTCTATGGAGAAGCCACATTTAGGTGTTCCAGCTGAGTCCCAAGTGACACAGCCAGAAACCACCTCCAGAGGAGTGCTTGAGGCTTCCCATGATTGCACCCCTATTATTGAGCTGCTCCAGCTGATGCCAAGTACAGCAGAGGTGAGCTGTCTACACTGAGCCCTAATTGCAGATTTATGAGCAAAATAAATCGCACTATTGTTCTAAGCCACTAAGGTTTGGGGTAATTTGTTATGCAGCCAAAGTAACTTCACTAGCTTCTTCATGTTCCCTGTTCTGGTTCTCCCACTTCCTTATTCATTCTCCTAGGATCACTGCCTCAATAAATCAGTTGTATAAATCCAAGAGACAAAGACAGAGTTATGGAATGATCCATACCGAAGGAAAAATGCACAGCTTCCCTTGAAAGCTCTGCTCTCTTTAAAACTCAATGAAATGGGCTATTTCTGTGGTGCCAGTCATTGGGTAAAAAAGTAAGTGAACTAAAACTAAAAGGTGAGGAAAAGAAAGAAATTTGCTCTCTGAATTCCCTTCTGAGTAACCACTGTAAGGCAGATCTGGAGTATCAAAAAGCATCTAGATTCAGTGCTGTTGTAAAGAGAACTATTTTATAGAAAGTATGTGGAACGTTCACCTTAATGCTTCTTAATGAATCCAAAGGAAGCATTCTCCCTCTCAGATGGAAGAAAGGGAGCAATTTCTGTGGCCCTCCTAATCTGGGCTCTCTAGAAAAATTGCCAGAGTCCCTGTGAACAGATGCCATGCCCAACAACTGGATAGCAAGAGCAGGGAGGAGAGTGAACAACAGTCCTGAACCTGTAGTTCCACCCCTTGGAGGACGAGCCCCTGCCAAAAAGTTATCTGTACACCCAAGAACGTGAAACCTCCCATAGTCTATGAGCAACAGAATTCCACCAGCTGATAACAGTGCTGCTCCTGATATGGATCTTAAGTTTCTCAGAAACAACCTCAGCAGTTTGGCCTCGTAGACACACCACCCGCTGCTCCCACTTTAAAGTAACTGACCCAGCCTACCTAACTACCCTTCTCTTTACTCTGGTGCTTGCCCAGTAACCCTGACGGTCACAAATTAACTGATGTGCTTCACGGCAGGGATTTCACATACTAGGTCTTTTCACTGAATGCCTCCTTGTCGAGTCTGTTCTGCAGCCGCTCTACCATGGCTCCTCTTCCCAAGAGATTTCAAGCTTGGGCAGTTCCAGTTTCAGAGTTCCTCCTAATGTCATCACTGTCAAAGACTGCAAGTGTACACATGGAAGCCATACCCCAGCAATAGCCACATAGTCACAGGTTTCTCTTGCCTACCAGGTCCTTTGGGGATATATCAAAACAATGAGCATACATTGGAGCAGTCGGAAATGAGCCCTAAAAAGTGAATATTCTTGAATGGAATAATTTAGATTATGGTTCATCTTGGATCTTTATTTTCCTTACAAGATTACTCCCACCTCCACCACAGTGGGCACTTTGTCTTTCCTCAGTCTCAAGTTACCCAAACCACCTGAAAAATGAAGATAACGGAGGACTCGCTTGAGGACTGATCTATTTCCCTCCTGAACTTAATCTGGCCGCTATCTCAGGCCCAGGGAAAAAGCCTTACACTGACAGCCTGTTAAGAGGCTGAGCAAATCCTGCTGTTCTGCCAATGGTAATGTAACAGGACCCATGGAAAACAAGATCTGGGATCGTTACCAGGACTGCCAAATTCTGTGGATTAAGAAAGCCCTCTCATACTACCCTAAGTGGCCAGCAAAGAGAAAAAATGTACCACCTGCAGCTGTGAGGTGCTCTGAGGAAGACTCCAGAAGGCTGCATGAAGGTCACTCTCATAGTGACAACCACATCAGCTGGCCCAGCACCACAAGCCTTTAAATTCTAGCAAACCTGAAGATGTCTTTGGAGATTCGACATTAGTTTTTACTTTTGTTTTGTTTTGTTTTAATCTTTGTTTTTGCCTTTGTGTAAATGTGCATGTTTCAAAGGATCTAGATTTAATTTAGTCAGCAATAAACTGAATTACCATAAACCTTGAAGTTCATGTAAGAGCAGATTTTGGGGTCAAGGAGCCTAGGTTTCAAACCCCAGTTGGTTCAATATTTTAGTTACCAGTTTGTGACCTTGCAGAAGTTCAGTAAACTCTCCAAGCTTTTATCATCTCATAAAAACTGGTATAATAACTGTACATTTCCATAGAGCAATTATGAGGATTTCTTGAAATATTGTATGTAAAGCACTCAGCTTAGCACCTGACACCCAGTAGGAATTCAACTAATTTTAACTATGTGGAGAAAAGTCCTACAAAACTTCATTTTATCCATTCAGTTTTTATCTGGAATATACAGAACCAAGAATGGTCTGTAAAAAATTGGGGCACTCTTGTGACATATGATGGAACCCCATTTCAATGGCATGAAGATGAGTATTGGCCACAAGAACACATATATAATAACCTGATAACCATTTGCAAGCACTCAGCCTAAAAGAGAATGGGCTTCAAGCCAATATGCATTTATGTGAAATTGAAAATCCACCCCACAATATGTGCTATGTTCTTCAAACCCAGACGGTTCCTTACGCTAGAGGCCTCAGTTTGGTGACATTATGCAAAGTGAAGTGGAGAGGGTGAACTGTATTTATTGTGAGTTGTTTGCAATTCTTTCTACCAAATTGCTTGCAGATTCAGAGATCCTTTCCTTCTTTTTATTAACAGAAAACTTCAAACGTGCAAAAGTAGACAAAAAGTATAACAAATCCCCATGTTCTCTTCATCCAAATTTTACCAGTATCAATTCAGACAATCTTATATGATCTAGACCTCTACCCACTTTTCCTATCATATTATTTCAAAGCCCATCTCAAACACTGTTGAATTTTACCCACAAAGATTTTAGTATGTGTCTCTAAAGGTACTCTTCATAAAACACACACACACACACACACACACAGCTATAATACCACTATCATACCTAAAAGCTTAATAACAATTCTGCAAAATTAACTATCCAGCTAGTGTTCAAATTTCTAATTGTCTATAAGTGGCATACTTCTTTAACAGTATATTTGTTTTAATAAGGATCCAAATCATGTCTTCCTATGTCAATTGACTGATTTCTCTCAAGTCTTTTTTCTATCATAGGTTTCCCCTCAATCTTTTCCTTTGAAATTCATTTGTTAAAGGAATCAAAGTATTTGCTCTGTGAGTTTTCCAAAGTCTAGATTTTGCCAAAAAAAAAACTTGTAAAATTATACTTAACTTTTCAAACAATTATTCTCTAAGTGAGAGAGGAGGCAAGAAACTGAAGAAGGTACTGCTCTGTTAGTGAAACCATTTTTCTATTTTTCAAAAGATTGTCGATGCAATGCACAAGATCATTGGCATGTCAATTGCAGGCAGGAGTGAGGAAGCCCAAGACTTGCACTGCCCAGTCCTCCCTGTTTCTGCTAATGAGCACATTCCAGGCACCACCTCATTATCTGTATACTTCATTATCAGGAACACCTCTTCCTGAGAACCTGTTCCCTTTTCTCTGCCCTGACAATGGGAACTCAGGGGATAAAGGTGTAAGGTTAAAGGGAAAAGGGAAAAAGAGGTGGCAGAATGAACAGGTAAGGAAATATCCAATAGATGCTGTCAAAAGCAAGTGAATTGGGGATTGTGGGCAAATAGGATGGGCAGGCCACAGATGACAGGGGTGTCACAGTGAAGGTGAAGAAAAAAGGTGTGGCCTCTGCCATGATCACTGGGTCTCATACCATCTGGGAAGATAAGTCCACAACCCTTGGCTCTACTGCGAACACAACCTCTGCTCCCCAAAACCGACAGCATTTAAACAACTCAGCAATTGTAGGAAACTCATCCTGACCTGAGTCTTAGGATAGCTAAGATATGCAGTTATGGCCATCAGCACTGGGCACATTGTTGACCAAGGGCCACTTTGCTCCCCCACCCAAGAGCCCTGCAGTGAGGACTGATCCCCTTTCATATACAATAGTAAGTCAGTTTCTAGAGCATCCCCCAGACCATGAAGGATCACATGAAATCAACAATAGCTTATTGATAGAGGAATGATATAAAGCAGCTAGATATTTCAATTAAGTAAAATCTGGCCCTATTTGTAGACATTTAAGCTATACAATGTACTTTTTAATCTCTTTGGCCATCAAAATCAGTCTTGAAATTTAATAAATATTTTTTCTCATGTAAGAGATGCTCCAATTGATACTAAATAAACCCTGAGGTATTCTGAGTGCTTCATGAGCCAAGACCCATTTTCTTCAATAGAACAAGAAGACTGACAGCTGAATTTCCAGCGGAAATAATAGAAGCCATCAAAGAGGATGGAACCCCATCAGCTTATTTAGCCATAATGCATCCTACAGAGAAGCCACAGGCATGGTCTGCCCCTGTGGGCCTGCTTAGGTGACATGAACACATGGACAAAAACTAGGCGCCCTGGGACTCACAGACCCAGAGTTCTGTGGGTCCCGGCATGGCCTCTGTCCTCTGCCTGATGCACAGGATATAGAGGCACTGAACCATAGGCAAGCTTTCTTCAGAGGCACCATGCCATAGGCAAAAATTAAAGTGGCTAAATATTGTGTCACCCAAATTCCCAGTTCTGCCACAAGCCGGTTAACCTCAAGCAGCAGCCAGAACTGCACTACCTGCCAATTTCCTATGGCAACCACTAAAAAGGGTAACCGATTTACTTGCTTGACTTAGAGTAATACCCTAATACAGATGCTCCCTCTTGCATTTGGAGACAGGGCTCCCTCTTATATTTGAAGTATGTGCCTGATATTCAACCAAAATGCTGGTGTGTTAACAGGGACCAGGGGAATGATTGTGGAGAAAGCAGACAATGGTGTCTTCCACACCCGAATCCCCCCCATAAATAGATGGGGGTACTTTGAGGAATGTTATTTTTCATCATTAAAGCTGACCGATGTTCAAGACATCACAATGCAGTTCATATAGCAGTTCTGGAAGACAAAGGGATAGAAAAATCAAGGAGGTAGAGATTGAGTTTCACCCAGAACTAAACCTCTGAACAGAGGGCCCCACATGGGCTATGTGTATTCCTATTCCAGTGCTTTCCCCTGCACAGTCCAACTGCCTCATACACACACACACACATACACACACACACACACACCCCTTACGTGGCTCACCCTCTTGTCTCCTCCACTTTGAGTCTCCCACCCACAAGTTCAGAAGCTTCTCTAAGTAGTCCAGCCTGCAATAATTTCTCCATTCTCTACATTCCTTCAGAACTTGTAGTATATTTCACACAATCCGTCATTTAACTACAGTATACATTCTCTGGAACTATTTCTTTACATACATGATTAAAACAGGATGTTAAAATGGGACTCTTCCTGCCCTTATTTCCCCAGGGGCACCTAGAAAATAGTGTCAGCTATCCCCACTCCCCAAAGCAAGACGGCAAACCACCTGTGCAAGATGGTAAGGAAAAGTTCTGACAATCAGTTCTGTGGCCCTTGTCCCCAATGGTACAAATGGTGAAACTGAAGGAGCTAGGAATTAGAGAGGTTTTGTCCACCTGTTAGTGCGCATTCTGTCTCAGCATCCTCCATAGAATTGGAGTCGACTGCAAGTGAGAGCAAGCCCAAATTAGCAGTGACTTCTAAAAGGTTGGGCTGTATTCCTCTCTCATGTAAATACCTAAATCAATTGTTCAGGGCTGCTACGGTGACTCCATCTACATTCCCACCAGTAGCAAGCTGCCCACATATTTTGTATATCCCATTGGCCAGAACTTAGTGAGAGGCTAACTGTAGTAACCAAGGAGATGGGAGAAGATGGGGAAATGTAATCTTTATTTTAGGAAGTCATGCAGCCACCAGCTAAAAAACTGAGGCCACACATGAATGACCACGGAAGAAGGGAAGAATGGATATAGTGAGAAGACTTGCTGTCTCCTCTACAACCCACCCCTTCAACCCTAAAAATAGCCATGTGCATCTGTCTCAGAATACATTTAACACATCCATACCCTCCACGTAAAAAGGCAGAAACTGAAGCAGTAACTGCATTCAGCTCAGTTCCAGGACATAGGAGTGATGTTCAGTGTTCTCCTTCAGACCCAGAGGTAGCTCCTAACGGTCAGTAATTACATGCTAATAGTAACATATCTTCCCATCACCCAGCTAAAATAAAAACGGTAGAAAATAAACAAGATATTACAATAAAAATTCCCACTTAGAAATGGGGAGAATGAGAAATACCCAGAAGTTACCAGTTCCTAACTATTGTCATAGCCCACTGGGCAGGAATAGGCAGGGATAGGAAAGACTCTTTCTTAATGGTTAAATCAGCTCCTTGGTCAGACCATCTGGCAGCCTCTCGTTCTCCTTTCTGAGAACAATTCCCTGGTCCAATAGCTCTCACTTTACCTTCTGAGAGGTTCGCCCTTATTATGCATCCTCTTGACCACAAGTGAAATGGGCTTTGGAAAGCACACACAGTCCTCTTTCCCTCTTCTGCTGATGCAGGCTCAGGAACCCAGGCATTACTGTAGAGGTAACCAACGTTCATAGGCTTTTTCCCCCAATACAATTCCCTAAAAGCTCTGTAGACTTCTAGTCTATTTGTTTCTACCTGTGAAAAACCACAGTGAAAGACCTCACCTAGACTAGAGTTCTTAATCCTAAAGTCTCAGGCCTTATACCTACCAACCACACTCCTCTCTCTCAACATAGTGGCAACAGAAACAAAAGGCTTGGCTGGGCTCTGATTTTCACAGCCAGCCGAGCTGGTTCCCGGTGAATAGCAAAGGACTCTTTCGGGAAGCTGTTGGAGGAAGGCGTGGGGCTGCAGTGCTACACCCTAACAAGGGTGCTGTTTTGCAGCCACCTCGCAGTACTGCTTCAGTTTGGGGTACAGACACAGTTAGCTTTCTCATAACTTCAAAGACCCCAGTTGCTAGACGCTCAGTCAAATTAGAATTTAGGCGGCAGCACAAAGTGACTCCCTAGCTCTCAGCTGAATTCAACTCTCTCTCAGCTAAAAGCAGTGAGAAGCAGCCAACACCAACATTCTGATGATTTTTCCTCTCATTTCAATTACTATGTGGCCTGCCTTTCCAGGTAAGACAGATGAAAATTTGACCAAATGTTTTGCCTCTACATAATAGGGGTCACCATCTTTCCAGCCCGCAACATCGTTGTCCTCGTGGCCTACCCTCTGCCTGAGCTCAGGCTTGGCACTCCGCATCAGGACGAAATTCTGAATTACCAACCACACTCCCTGTCTCTTAGGATTACATTCAGTTGTGACAGAAAACCCATAATAACAGTGTGTTCTGAAAGATAAAATTTATTTCTCTCTCACATGAAAGTTTCAGTAAACCACTTGGGTATGCTGGCTTCACACTCATCCAGGGCCCAGGCCCCTTCTAACTTGCTCCTCCACCTCCTAAACATGCTGTATCCACCTCTGGGACCAAGAAGGCTCTTCCAGCCCCGCCAACTGCACTCCATCCCATGGGAAAGGGGGACGAGGAGATGGTTACTAGATTCACTGTGGTGATCACATTGTAAGGTATATAAATGTTGAAACACTAAGTTATACACCTGGAACTAATAAAATATTGTACGTTAACTAGACTTGAATAAAGAAAAAAGAAACAAATAAAGACATTTCCTGGAAATTGCTCACACTACTTCCACTCAATATGCCATTGATCAGAATTTAGCCACGTGGCCATGTCTAGCGGCAAGGGAAACTGGGAAATGTAATTTTTATTCCAGAAGGCCATGTTTGAACCTCAGGGATGAAGTGGAGCAAACACTGGGGGACAACCAGTGTTTTCTGCTAAATAGTGCTTCCCTGAACCTCCAGCCTAGTGGAAGGAGCCACAAGGAGACCAGGTAGAGCTGGTCCAGTGTCCCCTGAAGTCTGTGGGGCACCGGTCTCTGGTGCCAGAACCCTGCGTAAACAAGCCTGAGAAGAGCCCTGGCTGGTGTGGCTTGGTTGGTTGGAGTATTGTGCCATAACCAAAAGGCTGAGGGTTTGGTCCCCAATCCAGGTACGGGAGACAATCAATTGGTATTTCTTTCTCATCGATGCTTCTCTCTTTCTCTTAAAAAAAAAAAAGCAATGACAAAAATGTCTTCAGTTGAGGGAAAAACAAGCCTGAGAAGAAAGCTGGCTACCTTGTCTGATAGCAGAGGAGGAGGTGACCCACATGGCTGAGAAAGAGCCAGCCTGGTGCTGAACTAAAGGGACTTCGCCTGCGATGGGCTCCTGCAGTGTCCCTGTGTGCAGATCAGATTGCTGAAAGACCAGGGGAACTGCAGAGAGATTCCCAGCGATTCCCAGAGATGGAAGGCAGTCTCTAAAGAATAAACAAATGCTCATCCCCACCCCAAATTGAATCAGCTTTCAACATCTGCCACAGCCAGAGGAAGCCATGTCAGATAGCATCAGTGCCAGTCACATTAGACCCTCCCAGCCATTCCTTCTCCCCCCCGCCGCACCACCCCAACCACAGAGCAGTCAGCAACTTTGGTAAGTGAGTTGGCAAGGAGGAGCAAACTTGTAAGGTGAGAAGTAGAAGCTTTCCAAGCCTTGCTCCCCAACTCAGAATTGCAGGTCAGAGAAAGAGGAGAAAAGAAGCTTTAGTGTTAAATAACACTTGAAGTCTTTATTGTTTCTCTGGAACCGTACATTTCATTTCAGTGGTTCTCAATCCTGGCTGCCCATTAAGATCACCTGAAGAGCCTTTAAAATTCCTGAGGTCTGGGCCCCATCCCAAGAGATGCTGATTCATTGGTCTGGCGAGCACTGTGGGCATCCATATTTTTTAAAAGCAGCCCAGGTGATTCTCTTGGGCAACCCAGGTTGAAAACCACTGTGTAAATACTAGATTAAGAACATTTTTGCAAACAAAAGGTCACGGAGTGACCAAAAAAGTGATAGAACTTGCCCTAGATCCCAGCCGGGAAATAGAGAACTAGCCCTGCAGCCCCAGCATGGAGGAAAGAACAATGGCGTACTATGATTGCACCCCAGAGGAGTCCCCCCTTCCAATCAGACAGTTATACCCATCCTACCATCTTCATGGCAAGGGCCATGACTTAGGATTCCTTGGCGTCTCCAAACTTCCTTGCACTTGTTACACTCATTAGAGAGAGCTTAGCATGGACTTGTTGCCCTGTTGTTGACCTCTGACCTCCATGCCGAAAAAAGTGAAGCATCCTTCATTATGCACAGAGCAAACTAACGTGACTCCAAGATGACCTTGAACTATATCTTGGAGTCAGTGAAGAAGATAGAAAGTACATGAGATATAGTCATCACGAAGTAGTTGGAAATTTTTACTAATCTATGATCTATTTCTATGATCCAGATTGTGACCTCTATGTTGAAATTGTCCCACATTCGAGTAAGCTTTTGTCTTACTAATGTAAGGGAAGGACTGACTTCCCCACCTCTCTCTCCTAACGAGACCCTGGCAGAGCAGCCTGCTTCTTACACACAGTCACCACGATCACCACCTTCAGCCATGGGAGCCCTGACCCATTAATAAGGACAGCACACTGACAGGAGGCAGGAAAGGAGCCAGGAACTTGCAAAACTATCAGCTAAATCCAAGAGCAGCTTTGGTCTGTCAACATGAAGATGTCATGTGCCAAAGTAGTCTACAGCACCAGGTTCCCACAAGAGATGGTTGTCAAAATGTCCCTTATTCCCCCAAGCCCACATTTATTGCACAAATTCATCAAATAGACAGAAGCTGATTGCCAGATGCATCATGCTCCAAGATCTGACGCTTGAGAAATTGCACTTTCCTATGAATGGATCCTGAAGCTTGGTATCAAGAAAGCTCCCCCTTCATAAACTAAAAGAGGAAAGGCAAATACTCTTAAGCTCATTTTAGTATCAAAATTAGCCTTCTCCATCACCAGTTGCTGTCTTTTGTCTGATCCAAAGACATTTTTAAACTAGAAATAAAATGTACTCTACCATAAACCCAAGCCCAGAGAGAAGTCTGCTTAAACTGCAGTTGGTGAAAAGAATCTTCCAATCCCAATATATTTTTCTACACTTTTCCCAGCAAAGGGACTCCCCCACATGAAAGGTAAGTTCAGCCAAAGACGAGGTCTCTTGTTCAGTTGGATATGAAAAGCTTAATCCCATTACCCCCACAGTATGTCATCACCGGGAAGCTTGACTACCTGTTAGAGGGGTTGATAAAAAAAAATCTTGATATTTGCAACAACCACGTCCATACTTTACCCTTTAAAAGCACTCACCGTGCCTACCACCCCGGGGAGTTCCAACAGCACCAAGCCATGATCTCCAGTCTTTGGTTTTAATCAGGTATTAAACCCTGGAACATTAGACAAGCCAACCATTTGATGATGAGAATAACGAGTGGCCCATTAAAGGTAATTTTTTTTTAAGTTAATGAGCTCTCCCCAAAGAACAGCCACGTACTGTACTGAAAAATGTCCATGGGACCCACTGCACTTTCTCCCTATTTATTTAACTTTATGTGGATGCCATAAAACTTCTTTATTTGCTTTCAGTTAGCCCATTGGTTTTGACAAGATAAATTTTTATTTAGGTCTTTGCCCAGCTACAATCAGAAACAGGAGACTCACTTTCCAAAGCCAGGCTGATAGATGGATTAATCAAAGCCCTCCCCACCCTGCTTTCCTTCCAGCCACCACAGGGATCAACAGACGGAGTTTTTCCTTAATTAAAGAAACTCAGCAACAAGGTGATTTATCGATGACGAATCTTGCAGGCCTTTTCATTGTGCGGTCACTGTTGGCCACTGTTTGAAATTTACCAACATAAATAAAGCCTCTCCATGACTAAACAAAGTTAAAGTAGCAATAAATTGAGCCTGCCATGTACTCTGGGCCAGATCTGAGGCCAACATAAATATCAAAATGCCTTGGCCGTGACACTCTTGACACAATGACATCACGCGCTTCCAAACAGAACGGTCTGGCCCCAGCCAAAGCCTAAAACCTAATACAATTCCCCCAAATGAATCAAATTGCAATGGTCTAGACTCGGCTGTGCTAAGTGTTCAACTTCTGGCTTCCTCACCCTCCGCTGTCGAGTGATCACATTAAAAAATAATCTATACGCCGATCTAAATTTCGCTTTTTCTGCATGATTAAATTTTGGCAGGAGTAAATCTCTGTTATTCCCACTCCCTGGGAATATTTGGAAAGTTACTAAAAGCTCAGGATTTATCAGCTTGAGATCCAACCATTATGGTGCCATGC